>JZKD02S1890903.1:428239-457088 GCA_000966675.3 Picea glauca
TTTCTCTTGTTCAGCAATAGTCCTGGTATTTATTCAGGAATTTCTGTTTCATTTGGTCCCATGTTGTGATTACATGGCCTCCAAGACTCATGAACCATCTTAGTGCATTTTCTTTCAATGTTGCTAGAAATAGTTTTAATTTTTTAGCATTGGAAATGTAATCATAACTTCTGCATAATATATCAAACTCAAAAAGGAATTCATCAGGATCCTCTGAAGAAAAACCATGAAAGTTAGGTAGTGCTGAGATTGGAATGTTCTTCATGGGGGCTACCCCTCTAGGAAGATCACCAATAGGAAATCCTAATGTGGAAAAAGAGTTTTCATCATTTACCTCTCCTTTAGGACCTGCCTGTTCTTCATGATGCAATTCTTCATTGTACTCATCCATGTTTTCTTCTGTCTGCTCCCCTGCTATGCTTGCTCTATCCTCAATGTTTCCTGCTAGTTTCGCGACTGTCTCAGGACTCCAAACTTCTTTCCCTATCTCAAAGTTTGCTTGAAATGAAGGTTGGGATTTTGGTTTTCGAGAGTTTGGTCGTTGAGCAGCAGATTAAGACTTTGATATAATCTCATCAATATAAGTCTTTCTTCCTCCTCTTCCTCTACCCCTGCCACCTGTAGGGTCAGTGTCTTTGGGGTCTCTACGTCCTCTCATGCAATATTTGTATCTGAAAAATCATAAGTGCTTTTGAAATCTATAATTACCTTCCCCAGAAACGCCAAAATGTTGGTCACTATAATTGCTTATTTAACTAAACAATCAAGTGCTACATAAATTGTCAACCCAGGGAAGTCTGTTTATTTCAAAGGTAATCACGCACTATATATGCTCAATCTCAAAAGCAACCTAGAGTTGTAGTAAAAACATATTAATCACACTTTGCCTTGAACAAACTAAAGTTCTTACTTGAATTACAGGAAAGCAATCTACCTATTGCAGAGTTCAATGTTTAAAGAAATAATTGTCCAAAGAATCCTGGATTACATTAAGGAAATAAAAAACTGGAAAAGAAATATTTCAAGACACTGCAAAAGGAAAGACCAACTATTCTATAACCATAGAACAGGACCCTATTCCCAAGCAGGAATCTTCAGCACCTGTTTCCGACCACCACACTTTCATGAACTCATTGCTAATTAAAATGATTGACACACACTGAAGACTAACTACCTCTTAACAGAGAACAGAGCCCTATTCCCCAAGAAGGAATCTTTAGCACCTGTTTCTGATGAGCACACTTTCATTACTAATTGAAATAATTGGCATGCACTAAAGGCTAACTATCTCTAACAGAGAACAGGACCCTATCCCCCAAGCAGGAATCTTCAGCACCTGTCCCTGATTATCAAGCTTTCATGAATTCACTAAACAGGATTGCTAACTAGAATGATTAACAGTTACCCAAGCATGAATCATATGAAAACAATGTAACAATCAGTAAAGCAGAGTTTCAGCAAAATAGAGTTCAGTAAAGTAGTGCTTCAGCAAAATAGAGTTCAATAAGGTAGTGTTTCAGCAAAATAGAATTTAATCAAGGCATGAACAGAAATAACACTAACACACTATAAATCTAATGGGTGAATCTTGTGAAGAAGGTGCACCCTCCCTTCTCACAAGATTCCCCTGAAATGAAAGGAACTAGAGAGAAATGCTCAGAACAATCTTTTATTCATTTGTCAACTGTATCATATTACAATCTGAAATAAAACACATCCCTCTCTGTAAAATCATTTCTTCATTCAAATAGAAGCCTCTCTCTAATGATGATTTCCTCTTATTAAAGAGGAGAATCCCCTCGATACAATTTGATCATCAAATTACATTTGCACATTTGAATCCTATTCTTAGTCAGATCTGATTTCTATATCAGAATAGGGTATTCTAGTCTCCCGCAACAAAATGCTATTACAAGTGCTGAGTGAGGTGTTGTTGTTGTGGCTGGAGTAATAGCTTCTTTATTTGTCTTCTTGTTACTGTTGTTGTATGTTGTTTCAGCATCGCAAATCATGGACTGTCTAACAAATTCTTCTATGTGAGTTGTTGTTTCAGCATCGTTGACCACAGACTATGTAGCAGTTACTGTTTCAACATCGTAGACCACGAAGAGTGTAATAGCTTCTTCTGTGTGAGTTGTTGTTTCAGCATCGTAGTCCACAGACTGTTTCAACCACAGGGTTTGCATGCTTTAACTGTTTCAGCAACAGGCCTCAATGCTAATCTGTAGTTCGAACTGTTTCCGCACTTATACATTTATGATTAATGGTTAAGTACGAGAGTAATGTAAAATTATATGCAAAATAGATTAAACATATAGTAAAGAGAAGAGACATTGTATACCTTTGGAAAGATAGGGTAAAGTGATAATGTGAGTTTAAATGTGAGTGAAACAAGGGTGTAATGGTGGCAAAAAGTGTGGGCAAAAAGGTACATTGTAGGGTCCTAACACATAGTTGAATCCTGAGGTGAAGGCCCTAAGCTATGCTGGGTTGATTTTGAACTTTTGAATAAAGACCAGCAGATTCAGATCGCACAGAAAAACCATGGCCCAATGGGTAGGCACTTAGTCTATAGTTCTTTGCTACCTCATAGGGAGGATAGCATCCCCATTTGGAGCCAATGTTATCACCATAACAATTTTCAAATGGAATCTAAGCTTCATATTTTTAGCAAGGAGCTATGTCGCTGAGGAGACGTTATAGTTTGGAGGACTAGGCTATATATGGCGACAGATAGGCAAATATAGCGAAAGCGCAAGAAGTGGGGCCTGACGGATCGTAGATCGTGAAGTGGCCCAGATCGATGACCAAGACACGTATCAGGCGATGAAGCAGCACATAATTTAAATGTCTGAGGGCAGGCTAGGGAAAACATCTATGGTTTCTTTCGAGGATGCGTGGCAATGATAGAGGTACATTGAGGGGAAAAGTTATCTACTCAAAACCGTCTTTTCCAATCCCCGATATCGGGAGTCAATGGGGCCCTATGGACCATATATTTTAGAGTGGCCCAGATCAACGACCCGAACACACATTAGGGGATGAAGTAGCACGAGAATGGATGGGGCTTGGAAGACTGTCGATCCTGAAACAACCTGGATCAATGGCTGAAAATCATATCGACGATTGAAGTAGCGCAAGGTTTAATCATTTGAAGCTAGGTCAGGGAAAACTACCATGGTTTCATTCAAAGATGCATGGTGCCTCTAGAAGCGCACCGAGGTGAAAAGTGGTCTACCTAAAACTATTTTCCCCAATCCCAGATGTTGATATGCACATATAAAAGGAGGTTCCCCGACATTATTTGATGATACTTTGGAACATTCAAACATTCGAAATTTGGCGCAAACTATCTATTTGAAATTCAAGCTCAAGGTGGATCAGATTCATGTTTTCTTCGCCGCTTAATAGATTTGATAGAAGATCAGGACAAGACAGATGGCGCCGAAGAAGCAGAGCCGTCAAAGAAACTTGTCCTTAATTTTTTAACGTCTTTTGTCCAATCATTGTAAACGGTTCATTTGCCGAGACCGTTGGCGTGTAATCATTACAGTCAGTTTTAGGCACTGAAACGTTTCAGTTTCATCCATTGTAATCAAATTGTATAAGTACTAGAAATTCTGAATGAATTAATGTTGGCAGAAGTGCAAGAGCACCTCTTTGGTTGTTTGAACTACATTGTAATTTTATGAAGTTGAATTGAATATATATGCAAAAGCTTTGAAGTCTCTATGAAAATATTCTAATGGTGGTGATATGAGCTTTGTCTTCCTTCATTGTATGTATTTTCTATGTTCTTTATATTCCATTTTCATTTCTTCTGTTTAAATTGGAGAGTTAAAAGCCCATAATTCATCTTGTGATGTTCTTGGCTTAAGAAATTTAAACTGTGTAGTTTTCTTCTCAACGAATTCAGAATTCATTTCAGTAATGCTTTGATGCAGTTATATGTTTTCCCTATGTTCCTACACTCTACATTAATTCAAATAAAACTCCGATTCATCGCCTCATTTAGCCTTTATCCTCTGGAGAGTTCTAACGACTGACCATTATTTTCATTCACTTTCAGAATTTTGACTCCATAGCCCTGAGTGTTCCTCCCCATCGTTGCCAACAACTTTATAAAAAAAACCCCAAAACAAACCAAACCTAGCCATTGATTGCCGAATAAATATCAAGTGACATGAGAGAGCCCTCTCCGAGTTGAGCAAGCTAGTGCCTCGGCTCTAAAGTAGGTTGAAACAGTTACCTCTGTCATTTTTCTATTCAATCAGACATATTTACAAAGTGCTAACAGTCACCTCTCAGGCATGTCCACTGCCCAAAAAATCATTCAAGCAGGTCACTTCTAGCCCACGTTGTTTCATGACTGCATTGACACTGTCAAGCGATGTGACAAATGCCAGCTTTATGCAAACAAAGCATGAGCACCACCAGCTCTTATACACTCAGCCATCACCGCTGGCCCCTTCTGCAAGTGGAGCATAGACTTCATGAATTGCCACCCTTCGTCTAGTAGTGGACACAAGTACATTTTCATGGACATATATTACTTTACCAAATGGGCCAAATCCATGCCCACTTTCAACAATACCGTGAACACAACAATGCATTTTTTCTTCAACCGTGTCATTACCTGATTCAGAGTCCCACTACAGTTAGTGTCTGATCACAGTAAACACTTTGAGAATGAGATCTTCGTGGAACTCTCCTCAAATATAGGCTTCTCCCATGAGTTTGCCTCCCCACACTACCCTCAGTCCAATGGATAGGTCGAGGATGTCAACAAAGTCCTCAAAATCATGCTACGACGTACCTTCAACAAACATAAGACCAACTTGCATCATATATTGTTTTCCACGTTATGGGATTATCGCACGGCAATCAAAACTGCCACCTATTTCACACCATTCCACCTTGTCCATAGGATCGAAGCCACCCTCCCTATAGAGTGTGAAATCCCCACATTATGCATTTCCATTGAGCTATGACCCGACACTGCTCCGATGGAGCAACGCCTGCTGACCTTAGAGTCGTTGGATGAAGATCGTCGATATTCATTATAGAACAATGAGGCAACTAAAAATTGGTCCAAAGCCACCTTCGACTGCAATGTCAACCTTCACTCATTCAGCGAAGGGGATCTCGTCTTAGACTACGATATCACCCACGATACCCTCAACCATGGGAAGTTTGATTCATTGTTGCATGGACCCTACATTGTCCAACACTGCCTCTCTAAGGGGGAATACATCCTGGCCTCTCCACAAGGATACCCTCTCCAAGAACCCATCAACGAGTTGTACTTAAAGAAGTTTTACACCTAAGCGTAGCCATTCTATGTTAGTTTTTTCTTTGTACACATTTGTAAAGTTTTTAGTCTTCTTTTCCACCACCATTCCACATGTTTGATCTATCATTTGTGTTATTGATAGATGCATCATCCATCATCCAACCACATCGGTTATGTTGATGGTGTCAGTCGTTGGACCTAGAATCTCGCTTCAGCCGCTTGGGCCCTCTATACCCCCTCACATGTACTGCTCCACTCCAATGGCATATGTTTGGGCTTGACCACCAACAACCAAGCTGAATACACCGTCGTCATTGGTCTCCTCATCGAGGCCAGTCACCACCACATTCGTCACCTTAGCGTCCTATTATATTCCCATCTGATCGTCCTGCAACTCAAAAATGTATATCACATTCGTGATCCTTGCCTCTTTTACAAATACCTGCAAGTTAGACTATTATCTCGCAACTTTGATTCAATCACATTTACACATATTCCAAGAAAATTTAATCAAATAGTAGATAACATGGATAACCTAGCATTAGATTGGCATTTATCACATTAAAACATCATCGCATATGTATCAACATCATACATCTGTCACAACATATAGAAAAGATGTCATAAGCATAAAAAAACATCAACACATGGAGACATACATGATCCAAAAAATATATGTCTATATATATATATCATCAATAGTGTCACAAGTGTTTGCAACAATACAAAATACATCGTTCATAGGCCAGTGAGTCCCCTCACCCCTATAGGTAGAAAATGGATACCCACTACCCTACACAAAATGGGTACCCCCTACCCTATACCAAATGGGTATCAACTACCCTATACAAAATGGGCTCTCGAGCCTATACAATACATAACCCCAACACTCATGTTGCCCCCAGATCTCCCCCCCTAGCTGGGAGCCCTTCAGGTTCATGGGGAAGTTAACTAGTCATCATTGCCCTTGCTATAGCTTCTTGATAGATCAGGTTCGGCCTCTCTGCTGGTACACCCACACACTCCTCTAGTACCTCCTCATCCTGGATGTGGGCCCACATGGCCTTCACTACACCCTGCAACACCCACTCAAAATGGCAGCGCAGGTCCTCTACCATCGCTACAGCCTCCGCCTATGGCTCACGAGCTGGTCTAGCACCAACATCATCTCATCTCCACCTTTTCCTTACCCTCGTCTCTACTGGTAGTGGTCGCACTGGTCCTCAGCACGTCGAATCCTTGACCATCTCTACCTCACAGCCTCGGGTTCCCACATCTGCAAAACAACACCAAAGATAGATTTAACATCCATATATACATATATAATCAAATGCTAAGATATCAAAATCACAAAACATAAATACACATACATACCTCTCTTATCCCAGTCCTTCCTAGGAGGCAACATCATATCTGGGTCATGTCGGTAATCCATACCAGCGTATGGGTACCGCAGTATCACCTGTGGCATCAATCACCATATGCATGCTGCCTTGGTCGTGAAGTAATGGCCACCCTCTCCACCCCTGTGTGGATCCAGAACATGGGCCCACCACATTAGACGTGGCTCTCATGGATCCGCAATCTCTAGCATAATCCTAGGGTGCAATAGGGGCACCCTCTCCAGAACTCGAGCCACCAGAATAGACCCAAAGGAAAAGTCACTAGAGTTGGATGTCTGACACCAGTTAACTTGCCCCATCATCCTGGTATTTAGCATAAGCCCCTAGGAAAAAAGTTCCCCATCAAATACCCTCTCCATGATTCTCAGCTGACCTCCTGTGATTTGTTGAGTCCCTAAGGATCTCGTAGATCCTCACCACCATAGCGGCAATGCACTCTGTCAAGAGGTCCTCAATCACCTCGATCCTAATGACTGAACCCGACATCAGGTGTGGCCCTGTGCAGTGGTGAGCCACCAAGCCACCTACTCGATTGTCCCCCAACAGTTGGGGATCCATAGGAAGGACCATCCCACAAAATGGGAGCCTTGTCCAAAAGTACACATCCTCGACAGCCGAGAATGTAAGTTGTTGTCCTCTTACAATGAAGCACTTCAAATCAGTGCTCCACATTGCTATTAGATACTGAAGTAGTAAATCCTACAACTGTATCAAAGGGAAGTCGAAGAACTTGAGCAACCCATAGGCTTCCAAGTGCCTCCAAACACCCGGTTGTTGTCTCACCACCTCTCGTAGGCAATCCCAGTCCCACTCTCTCCAGTGCATGGGAATCATAGTGTCTAGAGTGTGATGATCACCTGCATCCACACAAAAACACTTGGTCAGCCTTCATCATCCATAAAAATCATCAACAAATCCAAAAATTAACAACCCTTATTCTTGCCTCCAGTGCGCGGATTTCACCCATATAGGTGCACACATGTGCACGCCTGTTCATTGCATAGTTGTGCACTCATGCGCAACTGTCTATAGAAAATTTGTGCATCCCATGCACAGTTGTCACCCAGCCAGGTGCACACATGTTCTCTGGATAGCTGCGCATTGATGCACAACTGCCTCAAAAATAGTTGCGCATAGTGTGAAACTATCAGTTTAACAAGTGTGTATTTACTGTGCACCTATAATTCCCTCCCCCACGACCACATGCGCGGTCATCTCAAGCACAAACACACACTATGAATGGGAAAAGGAATTATGCCCACACATATACGTGCGGGTATTCCTCCTTCTCCCATGCACTGGTGGGCCCCTACCCAGAACTACCCCTGTACGACCATCCATGCACCCCCTAACTACATTATACCAAATTCACATTATGCGGGATGATGGGACCACTAAATTGTCTCTCGCAACTCCCATATCGGTCGACTCATGCTCACATAATCTTCAAATCTCCTTAGGATTCTCTCGTCAAATCAACTACAGCGGCAGGTACAAATGAGGTGGCATTGTGGGCCCACCAGCCATATATAGTCCCTTTTTCCAAACTTCCACACTCATTTACAGAAGCCCAGAGCCTTTGTTTTCCAATCCATTCTCATCCATGGGATCCTTCTCCCACCATATAAACATTCACATTCCCCGGGTCATCATCTGAACTTGGCCCCGAAGGAGCATTTTTCTCACGTCATGTTCAGGTACGTATGATAATGTTCAAAATTATCAGATAACTGCTATATGTTCTTTATCATCAAATATTTTTCATGTCAGCTATTTGGTTTTCATGTGTGCATATACCTGGTCATCAAAGTGACGCAACCCTTTTAGGTATATGTTCAACAATGGCATGTAATTATTCCCTCTTTAAATCAGTTGCATCTCCCAGTCACACCCTCTGACGTTTAGCTTTAGGGTCCTTACATCCAGCTCTGCATTACCTTCAACTCCATTGCATTTTGGTACTGTCACCCGGTAGAACTCTCCCCCACATAAGTTCTCCCATTCATAGTTCCCCTTGGAAACTTGACACTCATGTTGATTTTACCCCCTAGGGATGGGATTCTCGATAGTCTTATGCACTTCCGAGAATGAGCCCCATACTTCTTCTCATCATATTTCTATATTTCCCAATGGACTCCTAGGTCATATCATCTCGATTCTATTGATTGCACCTTTGTAGTATCATTATCCCTCTGTCTCATCCATCATCAGTTTTCCCATCCACAGATTGTCCTCCATTCATTTACCTCATACAGAAATGCACCTATGGGGCTTGCACCCTCCACTAGTTCTCTTTCACAACTTGCGCCCTCACAGGCCAATCCATATTTCACTAGGGCACCTATTTCTGTATCTGTACACTCAACCCAAATTATTCTTTATTTATTTGGTAATTGTAAAAATCCTTTGTTTCGAGCATTTACTTAGCTTTTTTGTCATCACCCTTGATGACCTTCTTTTTTACTTGGCAACACAACCCATGTCACCCTTGGTTGGGGCATTCACTCTTTTTTCATTTCGACATCGTTCACAAACCCCGAGTATCCCAAATCCATGTACCCATGATAACTGAGTTTGTCCACTTTGTTATCCTCTGGCACAGTTTAAACCCATATCTAGTGGTCCCCTTGACACTAGATATAGTTTTATGGTTGCTACCACTCATCCTTCAAAATTCCCCAACCAAGGGCAGTCTTGAGTCTCACCACATCTTGACTTTGTTCATGTTACCTGTCAGTACCTGATCTCATCTCAGTGGATTTCACGAAGCCCTTTTCTTCTTGGAGTCACGTCTCCCTTTATGTCGACATAAGTGCAGTTTCTAGAAGGGCGACAGTATCTTGACTCTCATTACCTTTACAATGAGGAGTCTCAGATGGTACAGAGAGAATCAACATTTCTCTCTGATTCTGTTGACCCCCATAACATTCGACTTCAACAAAATCTCATGTTACAGTGGGTCTTACTATACGACTATTACAATTATTTCATACCAGTTGAAGACCTCTGAATTTGTTAGGCCATTAATGCCTATGAGTCATCGAAATTTATTACAGGCATCCTTGCCTCATTTCAGAGTATGTTCACCATTCAGAATGGTCATCTATCATTATCAACCGCCCCTGAGGGAACTACAGTTATCTACATCAACATGCATCTTTAGTTACAGTATCACATTCCAGTTACATGACACGAGCATGGGGCATGCCTGCCTCATTTGTACAAAGATTTTATTTTTTCTCCCTAGAGAAAGGTTTGGGTCCCACAGTTTTCCCTCTCCCTCTGGCGGACCTCTCTTGCAATTCCTCTCAGCACTCTTCATTACAATGGAACTCTCAATAAAATAAACATTGATGTATTTTGGATATACATTTTCTCCTAAACTCACACATCAAGGGGCATCTGTTATCACTGAAATGTCATCTACAACATTGCACGCAAATGGTTATAGAAACACAACAACGCCAACAACAATTAGTTCACCTGCAGCACTGAAATGCATTGAAAAGGAAAAAAACTATAGAAATGGGTCAAAAATTTACATGCACAAATTCACCAAAGGAAGTGCACACACAGTGTGCAATGTGCTCAGGCCAACAAAGCCCTCAGAGTGCACAATGCTCCAAGTGTGCGATTGTCTACAAGAAAATGTAAACACTTCTATGAATGATGCATTTATGGATCTTATCGTCCCCTCAACCACTTATGGACCAGCTCCCACAATGATTTGACCTTCATATCTAAGGGAAATCAGAATGGGGGGATGGTCAATGACTACAAGGTGCCCTAAAAGGCCCCTTGTTCACACCAAGAACCAATTATATTTTTCCATGAAGAAATGCTATAAATAAGAGCCATAGGTGCACTAAGAAACCAAGATCTTCATAGTATTATTATGTTACTATAATTATCCCTTGAGAATCATCTTTTCTCTTAGGAGCCTTAAATCATCATTGCAATAGGCCATTCCACTCACCTCTTGAGGGAATAGGAATTGTTGTTCTTCACCATTTTCCATTTTCTTCCATTGTATGAAGAGCCCTCCATTAGGGAACTCAAGAGCCCTCCCGAGGAGGAAGAGGGGACTCATAAGTCCTCATTTTTCTCTTTGGTGTTTTGCCTACTAATCTATTGATCCATTCGCAGCATTATGTTGGTCATTGGTTGATTTTTATGGTTCTAAGTTTATCATGCTTTCTAATTTTTATTTCTTAGTTGTTTTAGTTTTATTTCTTTGTTTATACATGTTTTTGGCTTGTTTAACCCACTCACAAACTTTTTTCTTGTCTAGCAAGCTCATCTAGACATGCAAGTGTTGTTGTTTTTCTCACCCAAGTGACACAACCAACACAACGGTGGGGTTTTTCTAGGGAGAACATATTGTATTTACATGGTACAACACTTTGTTAAAGTACACCCCTCTTTGGCAAACATGTTCATGGTGATTTAATTTTTTGGTGACTAATTGTAAGGGAACTATGGTTATATTTGAGCATTAACCTTTGTGCACACATGTTGAAGTTGATTTAATTGTTCAATGGTTATATTGATATAATTTATCCATATTAAGGTTAATATCTTGAGCACTCTACTTCATTTGGCATACTTTCATTCTTGGAGGGCACACTCATGTGGAATTGGTTGGAGATTAATTAATCTATTGTTGTTGACTCCTTCCTTGCTCAAGTCTTGTGGAGTTGTAACTACCTTGGAGATTATTATTTATTTATTGAGGTGGTTGAACATTAGAGAAATAGCCCATGATGAATCTTGTTATTTTGAGAAATTTGTTGGAGACTTGACCAAGCCTTTCTTATAGAGCATTCATCTAGTCAGTATCTTGCACACTTGATCATGCATCTTGTGGACCACTTGCTATTTTGGGATGGTGGTTATGGAGCATTCTCCATGTCAAGAATATTTTATTGTATTTGTATGCAAGCATCTTTGGGGACGCACTATTGAGGTATTATTTTACTATTTGATGGAGCACTTGACATGGTCAACCACTCATTTATAGGAGGCACCTCACCTTCATGTGTTATTTTTAGAGGATGTTGCTTAACTACTACATTATTTTATTATTATTTGAATTGTCATGGAGCTAGTTAGCAAATATTGTATTTTATTGTAACAAAGATGAATTTACCTCTATATACAGAGGAGTTTCTCTCCTTTTCATGAGGGATTTGGCACTTGGAGATTTAGGAGTTAGAGAAGTGATGAAGTATAAGGCTTAGGAATTGAAGCTTGATGGAACTCCTTTGAAAAAGCATTCTTGAATATTAATGGAAGATTGAGGTATTGATCCACTTTGATGGATGGTTTATTTTTGCCCTTCAATTTGTTGTTCATGTTGTTGTAGATTTTAGTTGTTGTCATTCTGTTATAAAAGCTTAGTAATGAATTTATTCATCGAGGAGTAAATCAATTTGAGGAGGCTCTCCCTTTTGCTATATTTGTTGTTTTATTTATTCCCATGTCCTCCTTTTTTATATCAACTAAGTTTCATATTTGGAAGCACATTACAACCATAAGACAACACCTTTATAATTTTATTTATGAGTTGAAATCTTAGCCCCCAAGACTAGTTTTCTACAACATATTTCCAGCAAATACTTAAGGTTCAAATGTATCAAATTATGACCTTTCTACCTTAAGTGCATAGCTTAAATATGAATGTATCAAATAGTTACTTTATTTACTAATTTGTAGAAGATGGTAAAAAAGCCTCTTCTATCATATGACCTGCTTCAAAGTAGTTGTTTGTGAAACACTCTCTCATTTATCCAATGCCTTATGAATCCATTATCTCATGATTGATAGGAACTATTTTCCTTCCATCTCTTTTTATCATTTGTTTGTCCTTCATTTTCATATCTTGTCCTCATCTTGACATCGTCCAAGTATTATTCATGTAGTTACATACTGAGGTAATTACAGAGTGAATGGTGCAAATGATTATAGGAGACCTAACAGAAATATGTGGGGAGTCCAAATTTGTTTTTAATTTTTTTTTTATAACAATACAGTGTCCTCGGATATCCAACCGCATGAAGTTTGCATATGACGACAACACCATATGTCCAGCGCCCTATGGATTCGGATATCTGACGGCCCAAGGGACAGGATGGTCTGACTCCATGAATTTTGTGTCTAACGGCCACACCATAGGTCTGAAGCCCCTATGGAGTCAGATATTCAACCCCTATGGGGAATGATGATCAACGGCCTAGCCACTGATCCAACAGTTGTGGAAGTTGAATATCCGACAGCTATAGGGGAAGGATGATCGACGACCCATCCTCTGATTCGACGGTTGTGGAAGTTGGATAACTGACTACTTCTATTGTGTGTCAACTGACTGACCACATCCCATTGATGCTTAAACAAAAAGAATTTCATCGAATTTTAGACACGCAATTGTCGACTTTCAGACAAATTAGTCATTGGATTTTGGGTACAAATGTAGTTGTGAGGTGTGCTACATATTCCAAGTTTGGATAGAAACCTTATATGTATTAGTGAGATGAGTGATGCAGAAGTGCACACTCTGTTTCAAAAGGATATGTGCAAGATGGTAAGACGTTTGATGGTCTTAATGAAAGGAGATCAGATTGGAACCTTATACAAGTTGTTAGGGAATGTTGACTCGACTGGATGTAACAACATTATTATTCTTGAAGTTGACTTGACTTGACTCAACTCGAGATGAGTCTATTTAAACTGACTTGACAAGACTTCTTCAAGTTGACCAGACCTTGCTATGGCACGATAGGATGGGACACATTGGAGAAAAATGACTTTGAGTATGCATAAAAAAGGCATGGTTGAAGGTTTTCTTGAGTGTAATTTAGAAGTCAATTTTTGTGAACATTGCATATATGGAAAAAAAAATGGGTTAGGTTCCCATATGGAGCGACAAGGAAAGAGGGGGTTCTAGAATTGGTTCATAGTGATGTGTTTGGCCCTGTAACATTGCCTCCACTTTGTGGATCCATGTATTGTTTCTCCTTCATAGATGATTTCTCTAAGAAGACATGGATATGTTTATTAATGAATAAATCCAAGGTTTTCGAGAAATTTAAAGAGTTTGAATCTCTTGTAGAAAACCAAACATATAATAAGATTAAGGTGTTGAGAAATGACAATGGACGTGAATTATGTGGAAATGATTTTGAGTAGTTATGCAAGTAGTGCAACATAGCATGACAAAATACCACACCATATACCCCACAACAAAATGGATTTGTTGATAGAATGAACAGAATGTTGATGGACAAGGAAATGAGCATGCTCAGTGGTGTTGGGTTTGCACAAGAATTTTAGGTAGAGGCAGTTGACACTGCAAAATATATGGTGAATATATCTCCTTCATTGGCATTGGTCGACATGAATCCACATGAGGTATGGTTTCATAAGAAGCTTTCACTTTCACATATTAAAGTATTTGGTTTTGATGCATTTGTCCATGTTCCCAAGGAAAAGAGGAGCAAGCTGGACAAGAAGGTAGTCAAGTGTATTTTCATTAGATACAAAGAAGGAATGAAAGGATATAAGCTCTAGGATCCTACATTAAAGAGGATAATGTATAGTTGAGATGTGTTCTTTAGAGAATTCAGAGGTAAGTATGATTCTGAAGTGGTTTAAATAGAGAATAATCCAGAGAAGGTGAGGTTTGAACTAAGGAACAATGAATAAAATGATTCAGATGAAGAGGTGGAACAACTAACCCCAGTGAAGGATTGGATCCTATCACTGAGAGGGGATGAATCAATGACACAACAATTATATCAATATTTTATTTATTAATGAAAAAAAAAATTTAACACAGTATTTTATCATGGAACCCAATTGGGAAAACCACAAACTCTTTTCTATTTAACTACAAAAATTGTTTTACATGTTACATAGAAGGAATATGTACTTCCTCTTTGATCAGCACCAACTGATCAGGATGCACCCACACCTTGGTTTACCAGCACCAACTGGTAGGAGGCTACGACCCCCTGTTTAGTCAGCTACAACTAACAAGTTAGCACCAACTCCCTCTGGAGGCACCAACCTGCCCTTGCACCACCCAACCACCCTTAATGCATAGGTATTATCTTTTCTTCCTGGAATCTGCTTCAGCTTTTTATCTTCTTATCTGGACTATTGAGATGCTTTCTTCTCCCACTCTTCCATGATTATATAATCTTCAAATGGTGTGAGTGTGACACATATGTGTCCCTTCATTTCGACCATCGCAACTCTTTGATTAATTAATCTTAATTATTTTTTATTTATTTTACTGTGAAGGTTTTTCATAAATCGATCATAGTCATGGATCAATTTAATCCTTTATACTCGATCTCTAATCTCTGTTATTTTCACAGAGACAAAATTCCATGGAGGTGCTTCCTTCAAACCATCACATATGACCATGCATTTCAGAACCATAGGCTTTACCAACTATAACCACATATAACAGCTTCATTTTTAAAACTCTTATATCATATGACCATCGACGGTAACCAGATGCTAAGCCAAACAAGTGCTTGAGCACTTTATTAAATCAATGGTTATGATTCTTTCTTCTAATGAGATGGACGACCATCATTTACTCCGGGTCTCCGGACTACGGAGATATCAAATCTCAAACCTTTCTCTTTTCCATACGTCATTCTTCCAGAGCTGACAAACGGTTGATGCGTGTCCCTATTTTGATCAATGGTCGAGATCACTTCGCATATTTGATGGCAAGGTTCGCTAACATGGATCTCCCACACATCCTTATTGACGTGGTCTGCTGACCAAAACTCCTGATCCAACGATCCTCGTTCGTCCTCGATATCTAACGATCCTTATTTACTTTGGATTTCCGGGCTCCAGGTATATCAAATCTCAAACTGACAGAGCATAATTTCTTCACATATTTAGACCTGTAGTGAAGGATTTTTGTTTGATCATGATCTATGATCAACAACTCAATCTATCTGCGATGCATCTCTTGTGGCTTGTCCTGTTGATGGGTGTTATATATGCACTAAAAACACACTAAAAACCCTCAGTTAAATTGTCAACCCAGGGTAAGTAAAATTAGAGTTGTAGCAAAATATATGCCAAGGTAGAAGGATTGGTAGTAGTATAGTCTAACTAAGGAAGTGGATATCTAAGGGATAATATACTCAAGCAAGGACTATTAATGATCAAAACCTACTTAGGAATTCAAACTATTTACCCTAAGTAACCTTTGAACGAAGGATCGATGGATAGTTCTAGGAAAGAAAATGAAAACCCTACTTAAAGAAATCTAGTTCATTCATAACAATAAGAAAAATAAAACTATTCATCTAATAAGAAAATAGAAACAACAAACTACTTTAACTAGCCTACTTAAATTCAATAAGCAATTATCCTATGAAAGAAAGAAAATAGACAAGCAAACAACTAACATATCAAAGCAAGTAATCAACTAACTAACCTAGGATAACTTCTACAACAAGTAAACTAATTAAGGCTATTCAATAAGCAACTAACTAAGCTAATAAACAAATGAACTCTATTCTTAATTTAAATTTCACAATTATTTCTAATTTACAAAAGGAAATCTACTAAATTGAAAGCATTATAATAATAAAAGCAATTAACAACTAATATTTAACCTATGATAAGCAAACTATTCTTTAATCTACCAAAGCAAAAGCCTATATATCCTACAAAAGAAAGGAAACTATCTTCTAAGCTATGAAAGAAAGAAACTATCTTCTAACCTATGAAAGCAAGAAACTATCTTCTAACTTATGAAAGCGAGAAAAACTCAAATATAGTGTTGATGGTTATGTCTCCGGTGTCTTATAATATCACGATGGCATTTAACAATGAAATATAATTCAAGAGAGATAAACTCGATATTGACTTCAATAGCAAAGTGAAAAGTGTGAATTAGGAAATCCAGTGAGAACTTAGCCATTATGAAAACAACATCAATTATCCTGCGTATCCATGTGATTTATTTAATCATGCATTAACCATTAACAATATAACGAGACTATGCTATGAAATTCAATTGCACTCTATACTACGTAAGCAAACTCATACTACACTAAACTCAATATTTAACTATGAATTGAAATTACAACCTAAATCTAAGAAAAGGAAATTGCATGAAATAAACTAGACTAATCCTATTTAATAATTTAAATTGCAAAAAGGGAAAATACTCACAAAACATAAATTTAAATACTATTCCAGCATAAGGTAAGTAAGCAATTGAGCAAACTAAATGGCAAATTAAATGAGAAAAACTTAAACAAAAATTATATAATCAATCTAAAAATTAAAACTAAAACTAATACTATCCATCCACCGAAGTTCTGTCAAAGAAAGCATGAATTAAAATTATGTTCTAAAACTTTGTTTTAAACTCTATTTTAAACTTGATTTTAAACTTTGTTTTAGCATAAAGAAAGTTTAATATACTATCTAATTACACATGGGGTTAGTGTCTAAGCTTGCAATATTGCTTCTACTAACTAAAGAGTCATGGCATATGAACAATATTCCTCATAATAACCTGCAAAACTAAATTAAACCAATTAAATCATAAACAACAATTTATATAACAAAGAAGCAAAATGACAAATCATGTACAAAAAATAAATAAAAAAGACATCTACGCTATCTAATTTACAAACAAACTCATAGAACAGTCACCCAGACTACTGGTGGCCCCCCCAACAAGTCGTGGTGACTCTTCAAATGCACACTAGGAACTTCAACAAAGTGATTTCACCATTAAAACTAAAAACAGTCTTTACATAGTCTTGGCAAAACGAAAATAGAAAAACAGAGCGAAAATGTCTTTTCTCTCTAACACATGACTTCTTAACTATTGTCTGACCACTAAGGTGGTATTTATAAGCTTTAAAAACTGAGAGGTTGACCACTAGAGGGTTGATCCTCTTCTAAAAATAGTAAATTGCATTTAAGATGCCCTAGTTGCTGAAATGAGGCAAGCCAATAATCACCCACCATAACAACCCAAATCGAGTTTTCAAGATTTCAGTAGTTGGAGGCCACGAGCATGAGAAAAACCCATGTCTCTGATTCGTCCATCACTGGCTGCCAATACCATAACCTCCAAATCGCCCATCGTTTTTGTGTAGGATGAAGTCTTAGATGGAGTACCGGACTGAGTATCAGATGGAGTGTCGGAATGAGTGCCAAATGGAAAAAAAAGCTATGATTTTTCCCTGTGACATACAAAACATGAATTAGTCTCTTGGGATCATAAAAGCATAATGATTTAAACTCAAAATCATTACAAAACATGAATTATGCATACCTGGTGTGGATCATAGTGTTTTGACACAAAATCTCTTCAAAAACTTCTTCAAAACATGAAAACTGTTGGCCCTTGGTTATGGAAGGAAGCGAAGTACAAGGAAGAAAAGGTAAGAAGTGAGCTTCGCGGGAGACACAATGACTGTCACTAGGTTGAAGTGAACAAAAGAGCAGAAAAGATGGAGCGAAGTGTGGAAAAGCAAACTGTTGGATGAGGAGATCGAGGATGATAGATCAACAAGGAAGATGGATCGAGAACAACTCAGAAAGTGGAAAAATCCATCATTGGATGCTTTGGAGCACTGCGCGAGAAGGAAGGAAAGACAGGTTGGCGAAGCTCGAAAAAAGAGGGTCAAGTTGAACTAGGGTTTTAGACACCTAGGGTTTTGGTATTTAGGGTTTTGGCACCTAGGTTTCAGCCTAAGGCTATCGGTGAGTGATTGTAATGTATAAATAAAGGTCAAGAGGACCTGGGTCGGGTTGGTCATGTTATGTTGGTCATTGAGTATTGTTATAGCTTTGTTGAGAGAGAGGATTGTATTATAAGATCTTCAATTGTGTGTGAAGTTCAGATCCTGCAGCTGGGTACACAGGAAGGGGAGAGAAAGAGAGAGAAGAAAGAAGATCTGCTAGCTAAGAGCGCAGACAAAAACTGTATTCTTTTCCTTAATAAATCATAAGCACAGTTCTGTGGGCATGGCCTTAGAGAGAGGGTGAACCACGTATACCTTGTGTTGTGGATGTGTGATTGATGTTTTGATCTATGTTGTTGTTATCTTGTCATTTGCATTATTGTATTAGATTAGATCTATAACTACGCAGGATAGATCTAGCTTGATAAGTGATAAGTGCATGTTGAGTTGTTGTTCTACTAGATCCACTTGATATTCCCATGGTTGTAGACATCCTTGTCCTGCAACCCCCTCATAGCTACTTCGGGTGAGACTGCATCTGCTTCGCAGGTACTATTGAAAGGGCCAGTAGCTTGGGCTTGTTGGTGTGCTCTTGAAGTGAACCTCAGGTCTGCCGCTATGCCAACAAATGGTTCCATTGTCGGGACCAAAATCTTCATGAGGGAATGTCAAGGTGGTTCCCATAAAAGAAAGAGATTCAAAAGTTGATAGAGATCAAGAGAGGGACTTCGTTGAAGCCTAGAACAAGAACCATAAGCTGAGTACTAAAGATTGGCTACAAAGATACATCTTCACCGACATTCACGAGATCTTCTTTGGAGGAATCCATCAGGAGCTACACGAGTGGTTGGCTAGGTTAGCTGACACACAGTTTGATATCAGATCTAGACCTCTTGTGGTTTGGAAACCAACACTGATCCAGAAGGTCAAAAGAGTTAATAACGTCGTATCTCGAGCTATAGATTATTGGTTTGATAGTGCCATTGGAGGGTATATCACCGAATTTGTTGTTGACAGAGTAGAGTCGTACAGACAAGCAGAGAGATATTTTTTCAAGGGACCCTGAGGGAAATTTTTGCATTTTATGAAGTTAATAATCAAGATGCTCTTGCATGAAAACCACATATTGAATATACAGTAGACTGGGTGGATCTAAAAAGGCTAATGTTCACAAATTCAGACAGCGACAGCGACACAGGACCTGAACATACGCGCAATGAAAGAGTATTTAGAGGGGTTCACCTTGAGAACATATTTAAGAAAAACTATGGGGAAGAAGGTTTCTACAGTGGAGAAGAGGCATATCTGACAAACGAAGAGCACTTAGAAACCCCTAAAGCAGAGGAAGAAGCAGTTGAAGAAATTCGCCGAAAGAGCCAGAAACCTCAAGAACTGCGTAGGCTACTGAAGTAAGTAATATCAATCCTCCTATTGTTTTAGAAACGTTAATCCATCAGAGTATTCCAAATCACCAGAGTCCACAGAGTACTATTACTAGTAGTTCAGCATCTACTCAGACAAGAAACCTAGGCAACTTCATGGAAGATGAGATGAGGCTCCCTATCTTTAGAGGAGATGGATCTAAAGATCTTGATCAGCACTGGTTCCTATGCGAGGTCATATGGAACATTAAAAACGTCACCAATGAAGTTTTTAAAAGAAATCAGTTTAGCACTACACTTAGGGATCGTACGTTGAGCTGGTACATGAAGCTTGTCCAAGGACTTGCGCAGCCTAAGCCACTGAATGAGATCAAGAACGTGCTGGTTGCAGAGTTTAAAAAACCTAAGTCAGAGTCACAGTGTATTACTGAGCTGAAGGAGATCAAACAGAAAGTAGTCGAACCTATTTGGGAGTTCGATCAGAGATTCAAGACCCTAAAGGTCGTTTGACTTTCAAAATCCTGGATGAGTAGAACAAATAATGGTTCATCGCTTATCTCTTACCACATATAATATTTCCCCTGATGCAATAGAAGATTGCTTCGCATGAAGAAGATTTGGAGATCACCATGAAGCTTGAATCAACACCTATGGGAGAATCCATCTCAGGTATGAGCCAGATCTTGAGCTAGCTAACTAGTTTATCTCTGTAGGTCGAGGACATGAAGAAGGAAAAAGGGAAGGACAAAAGAGAAGATATCTGGTGTGTAAGATGCAGATCCGAAGGTCATGATAAAGAACATTGTCCCCTATTTCATGAATATTTGGACTCAGGAGCGCTGATCCCCCTAAAGCAAGTTAATATGCCCTGGTGCGAAGTATGCAGAACCTGACATCACCCTAATGAGTGCTACTATATGAAGAAGTATGTTCAGACACCCACAAACTTGTACTGCACATTCTGTAAGTCCATAGGCCACAATGATAGAGATTGTTTGGGCCTTTGACCTAATGCATGAAATATCAAGAGACATATATAAGATCTAAGGCGAAGTACATCAAGAAGGAAACAATGCACAGTATAACTCCCCGGGAAAAGGAAATTTCAATCCTCGTGTTGGATTCATAGGACAAGGATGGGGAGGAGGTACGGGCTGAGGCTTAGGACAAATAATCTGCTATAACTGTGCGCAACCAGGACATCTGGCAAGGGACTGTCAGAACCCGTGTACCACTAGCAATTATTGCAATTCCTTCGAGCATGTCATTGAGGACTTCCCTATACTACTAGAGAAGCTTCAGGAAAGACGAGGACCTCAGCAGAACCATCAAGTACAATTGATATATGTTGAACCTCACGGAACAGACCCTAGATTCATTGTTATTACTCGAGGAGGAGATGCTACAGGAAAGGATAGAATGAACCAGGAAAAGATCGCAGAAAACTCAGGTATCAGGAAAGCTGCGGAGAGGACTCCAACTTTTGATGCGAAGAAATAAAGGCAAATGTTTGAAGAGGCTAGGCAAGAATTCAAAGCAGATCAAGGGTCTTCTTCAAAAAAACAACCATAAATAAGAGAATATGGAATGCCTCAGGCATTTGTTCAGTCTGCTTCACCCAGAGAGGGAAAAGGGGTAAGTAAACATGTCAGTTTCTTATATATGTTTATAGAACTACTTAAAGATGGGAAAGCTATATAAGAACTGCAAATCCTGGTTAAACAATATGAGCTAGGAAATATAGAACCCTTACTGAATAGGTCAATACACCAGATTGGTAAGAAGAGAATGAAAAACAAAGAATTACACTTGAATGCTCAGATAGGAGAATATGATATAGACTATGTGGTCCTCCACTTAGGGTCGGAGGTCAATGTCATGACGAAGCAAACCTGAGCACTAATGGGAAAAATGAAGCTAATATATTCCCCTCTCAGAATTCGGATGGATTTTTAGCAAGATGTTAGCCCATTTGGATGATTGGATCATGTCCCTGTGGACATCGACGGAGTTAGAACCTTTACAAATTTTGAGGTAATTGAAATTTTTGATGACAACTGCCCTTACCCTACATTATTAGGAATTGATTGGGCCTTCAAAAATTCTACTGTTGTTGATCTAAAGAAGAGGTGTATGAAATTTGAAAGAGATGGCCTTAGGGTCATTGCACCTTTAGATCCAGATGAGGATCCTTGATACACGGATCTTGTTATAGAAGAAGACCATGCGTACGAACTTGAAAAAATCTACCAACTAACAGCAAGACAACAGGATTATATCAATCCTACAGCCGATGGTAATCTAAGCTAGAGAAGTGACAGTGCATGTTCATCAGACTCAGAGGAAGCACTCGAGAACTGGAAGAACTAGATGTACGAATTCTCTACCAGAATATGTGTCAGACTAACCAGAGAGGTTCCCTGGATTGGCACAACAGTGAGTAACTTGCCCACATTTGATGTGCTGAACCCTTTAGAAAACTTCTTATCAGAGTTTGAGACAAGTGTAACAACACAATAGAGGCTGTTGGCAATGGATGATACCATGAAAGACACACCATCAAGATTGTGGGCGACGCTCAAAAGAAACATCACAGATTGGACACAATGTCAAACTTTGATGACAGGACAGTTCTCAGCACAAGAAGTAAGCTGCGAAGTAAGGTACATAGGTCGAGGTTGCCCAAAGGACCATGTGCGAAGCTATGAAGAGGCATGGAGTGGCATTCCTCAAGAACAATGGGTACACCAATTCATTAACATGCTGGACACGATTCCTATCAGCTGGTACCTTCAAGTGGAGTTGTGCCTCGTCACTGCAAATTGGGAGGGTATGATTCAAAATTTTGTAACCACCGTTTTGTTTGAAAGTGAATTTCCTCCAATATACCATGCATTATAGATTTCGAGATAGAGGGTATTTGAATAGGCATCTAGCCTCCCTATGGAACAAGAAGAGGACAAATGGACTGCACCATTCCAGAAATTGCAAGGATGTTACAACATTAATGATGACGATGATGATGATCCTAGGAAGGTAAACATCACTGAGACAGAAGGCCAAAGAGATGTGGAAGGACCAAGAGTGGAGCTACCATTTATTGGTCAGCCAATCAAGATAAAAAAGGTCAACATTGGAATAGAGGAGACATCGAAGCTTGCCAATGTCGGAGATTACTGGGATGTTGCTACCATTGACAAGATTATAGAGTTGTTGCACGAATATCAGGACTTGTTTCCAACCAAGTTCACTGATATGAAGGGTATCAAAGGACCTATGGGAGATATGAGAATACCTTTGAAACTAGATGCAAATCCAGTCAAGAAAAGACCCTACAGGTTGAACCTAAAATACAAGGAAAAAGTAAATATTGAGCTCGACAGAATTCTGGAAGCAGGGATTATTGAACCTGTCAAAGAGTCAGAGTGGATCATCCCTATGGTAGTACAAGATAAGAAGACCTAAGGTGAGATTAGGATATGTGTGGACCTCAGGAAGTTGAATGATGCTTGTCTTCATGACCCCTTCCCTACACAATTCGCAGATGAAGTATTAGACAACGTGGGAGGCCAGGAGGTATATTCTTTTACAGATGGGTTTTCCGGATACCATCAGATCTAGACTGCCAAAGAGGACCGCCACAAGACCACATTTTCCACTGAATGGGGATCCTACCAATATATAGTAATGCCATTTGGACTGAAGAACTCCCCAACCATCTTTTCCAGGGTGGTGGTCGAAGCGTTCAAAGAATTTCTGCATAAATTTTTAGAAGCATATTTTGATGACTGGATTGTGTTTAGTTTGTTGATAAAACATATTGAATGTCTAAGGATAATGTTGGATAAATGCAGGCAGTGTCAAATTTCTTTAAATCTGAAGAAGTGCATCTTCTTCTCACCATTTGCAGTACTATTAGGCCATATTGTATGCAAGCAAGGATTGTTGGTTGATCCATCAAAGATTGAAATTATAGTTGATTTGCCACCACCTACTTTAGTCAAACAGCTGTGCACTGTGCTAGGACATAATTTCTATTACAAAAAAATTGTTAAAGGCTATGCCCAAATCAAAGCACCGATGGAGAAGCTATTGAAGAAGGACTATTAGTTTGGCTGGACAGATGAATTCCAGCAGAGCTTCGACACACTGAAACAGAAGATGGTCACTGCACCCATTCTGATTTTTCCAGATTGGAACAAGAAGTTTCATGTTCATGTCAATGTGTCTTTTATTGCCCTAGGAGCAGTACTGGCACAATCAGGAGAAGGGGAGATCGACCACCCATTATCTTTCACTAGTAGGAAGCTATCTACAATTGAGATTAACTACACCACTACAGAGAGAGAAGGGTTAGCCATGGTGTATGCACTGCAAAAATTCTGCCACTACTTGTTGGGAGGACACTTTAAAAAGTTCACGGATCACTCCGCGCTAAAGTACCTAGTCAACAAGCCAGTGTTGGGGGGGGGAATCTACAGATGGCTTCTACTGTTTCAAGAATATGACTTTGAAATCATAGTTAAACTAAGAAGAATGAGCAAGGGCCCTGACCACCTGTCGAGGTTGGAACATGGCGAAGAACCCACCAACTTAGAGGACACACTGCCAGATGCACAGCTACTCGCCATTAGAAATATTGATGACCACTTCGCAGACATAGTCCAATTCCTGTCAACAGGAATGGCTCCAAGGGAGTATACAACTCCTTAGAAGAAATAGCTAGTGGTGTGTGCTGCAGAATTTTTGCTGATAGCTGGTCATCTGTACAAAATGGGACCTGATGAGATACTAAGAAGGTGTGTTATGGATATAGAGCGACCAATGATCCTCCCATAAGCTCATGAAGGCATCGCAAAAGGACATTATGCAGGGAAAGCAACTGAGCAGAAGGTTCTGGGAGATGGCCTATGGTGGCCTACCTTACACAGAGATGATAAAGAATATGCCAAAGCATGTGATGTATGCAAGAGAGTTGGAAAACCATCCTGAAGAGATGAAATGACATTATCATCACAGATGACCCTACAAGCATTTGAAAAGTGGACCATTGACTTCATGGGACCTATAAACCCACCAGGGTAGCACACAAGAGTGAGGTACATCATCACTATGACCAAATACTTAACCAGATGGAATGAAGCCAGAGCAATCAAGGACTGTAGTGCAACTACAACTGTGCATTTTATATTTGATGACATAATAACCAGATTTGGATGCCCCAAGATCCTTATGAGTGATCAAGGTACCCACTTCATCAATAAGACAGTTGAAGCCCTGACTAAAGAGTTTGCAATCCACCATCAAAAGAGTACACCTTACCATCCACAAGAAAATGGGACAGTTGAAGCATTCAACAAAATCTTGGAGACATCATTGATGAAGATTTGCAGTGTGAACAGGGATGACTGGGATTTAAGAGTACCTGTAGTACTATGGGCCTATAGAACCACTTGCAAGAAATTAACAATGCAAACCCCTTTCAAGTTGGTTTATGGTATTGAAGTTGTTGTCCCGATGGAATATTTGGTACCAAGCTTAAGGATTGTTGTGTTCACAGACATGGATGATACTGGCACTGTTCATGAAAGACTTGCACAGTTGGTTGAACTGGAAGAAGACAGATTCATTGCAGGATTTCATCAGCAAGTTCAGAAGGAGAGAGAGAAGGCCTACCATGACAGGCACATCAAGAAGAAGCCATTCAAGTAAGGATACTTAGTGCTGATGTTTGACAGTAAGTTTATCAAACACCCTGGAAAGTTCAGAACGCATTGGCTTGGACCATATGAGATCACCTATGTCATAGAAGGATGAGTTGTGTAGTTGAAGACGTTGAATGGAGAATGGAAAGAAGGATTGGTGAATGGGAGTCAGCTGAAGTTGTACTATGACAACCAGTTGCCTCACAGCTCTAAGTAAAGACATGAGAAAAAGGGTCTAGGTACCAGGTGTAGTTGAAACTAGGTACCAGACACATAAAAGACAGTCTTCACAGGGATGGAAAGGAGGCATAAAGTAGAAAGAAAAGGCTACACTATGTAGTCCATGACGAAGAAAAACAGAGGAACCAGATCTAAAGTGCCTTGGGACGAGTCACAAGTGAGTGTTGGGGGCATGTTGGCCATTGGTTATGGAAGGAAGCGAAGTACAAGGAACCAAAGGTAAAAAGTGAGCTTCACGAGAGACATAGTGACTATCATTGGGTCGAAGTGAGAAAAAGAACAAAAAAGATGGAGCGAAGTGCGGAAAACCAAGTTGTTGGATGAGGAGATGGAGGATGATAGATCAGCAAGGATGATGGATCAAGAATGACTCAGAAAGTGGAAAAATCCACCATTGGATGCTTTGGAGCATAGCACGAGAAGGAAAGAAAGATAGGTTGGCAAAGCCCGGAAAAAGAGGGTCAAGTTGACCTAGGGCTTTAGACACCTAGGGTTTTGGTATTTACGGTTTTGGCACCTAGGTTTCGGCCTAAGGCTCTCGGTGAGTGATTCTAATGTATAAATAAAGGTCAAGAGGACCTGGGTTGGGTTGGTCATGTTATGTTGGTCATTGATTCTTATTATAGCTCCGTTGAGAGAGAGGATTGTATTGTAAGATATTCAGTTATGTGGGTGCACAGGAACGGGAGAGAAAGAGAGAGAATAAAGAAGATCTTCTAGCTGAGAGAACAGACAAGAACTGTATGCTTTTCCTTAATAAATCATAAGCACAGTTCTGTGGACGTATCCCTAGAGAGAGGGTGAACCACGTATACCTTGTGTTGTGGATGTGTGATTGATGTTTTGATCTATGTTGATGTTATCTTTTTGTTTGCATTGTTGTATTAGATCATATCTATAACTGCGCAGGATAGATCTAGCTTGACAAGTGATAATTGCATGTTGAGTTGTTTTTCTACTAGATCCACTTGATATTCCCCTGGTTGTAGACATATTTGTCCTGTAACCCCCTCATAGATGCTTTGGGTGAGACTGCATCTACTTCGCAAGTGCTACCGAAAGGGCTAGTATCTTGGACTTGTTGGTGCACTCTTGGAGTGAACCTCAGGTCTGCCCCTGTGCCAACAAAAATGCATATAGACATTCGGCAAAAAGGATCTAATTAACGTCATAAAATCGGTCATATCACGGGCCCAACATTACCCCCACACTTATGATTTTGCAGGTCCCACTGTAAACAAAAATAACTTACCAATCATGACTAATCTTGCTGAGGAGGATCAAATTTAGAAGCTTCTCCTTCTTGTTGTGAAGACTTTTCCTTATACTTCTTATGTTGCTTTAGTTGTGCTCTGAGGCTGTGGTTGGATTTGGTCATCTCGTCAACTAACCATTGAAGGGAGTTTACCTTTGCTTGGAGGACTGCATTATCATGGTGAAGATGTGTGTCCATTGTCTTCCTTTCTTCCAACTATTGGAGCAGCTGAGAATTCTCTTTTTGTAGCTTCTCAATGGCCGGGGAAGAATCATTTATCTCGGAGGAAGGCTTACACCCTTTGAAATATGTGGAAAATATGTCATTGTTAGGATCTAGGGTAGGCATGGGTGAAGTAGGAGTAATAGGGGGTTTATAAGGAGAGGTAGGTTCTGATTTTTTCTTTCTTTGAGGCTCTAATCCATCCACAGAAACTTCCCTAAGTCTCTTGTGAGGGCTCTCAAGATCGGATGACACTTGGATAGGGTCCGAAGCAGGCAGGGGTTTTTCATAAGGTTTTTCTCTTGTGCTATGGGTACTCTTTTGAAAGGGTCCTTTGTCAAATCGATTGGCTCCTCTCCTATTTGTGGGAACTATAGGAAACTCTTATTGAATCACTTAATGGATATTTTTAGGTGTGGGATCAAGAGATATTGAAGGCATCTGAAGGTTAGCAATAGGCTTCTTTTGATCTTTACTCTTGGTCTTTTTACCCGATGAGGATGCAGGGGTTTCAACAAGCTTCTTGAATTGTTTCGGTAAAGAAATGGTTTTTGTAGGGGGGTTTGGAGTCCTTGGAGAGTGAGGCTTGGATGGAGAAATAGTCCTTAGACCAAGTGTCTTTTTTCCATTCTTAATTGTCAAGTGAGGGTTTGCAAATTGATAGATGAATGCATCCCAGGTTTGCCCATGTTTCTCTAATTTTGCTAGAACAAGGAGTTTGATCAGGGCATGGTGAAAGAGGCTATTGTGGGGGTTGGTTACGTTCTTCCTCACTTGAAAGGACATCTTCTCCAAGCTCTTTAGAAAGTAGAAGGGAAAGATAAAAGGATTATTGAACTGAAAATGAGCTAACAATCTAAAATGACATGCTTTGAAAGTGGAATATCTACCTTCACATGTGATCAACCTAGTGATGACTATGAGAGGGTTGATCAATTCCTCTTTTATCCATTCCTTAGAATATCCTTTTTCTCCTAAGATGTTCTAGAATTCTGGATTAAAAGCCTTGTTATAGCTTGAGCGCAGTAGCTAGTGGTTCTTAAACCATCTATCTCCCACTCTTGGAAGCTTCATGGCTACAATAATGAATTCTTTTGAGACCCCAAAGCTAAGAGACACCACACACGTTGTCTTATCATAAAAACCGAGGGCAAATTGTGTGGATATGCCATCATCGTGGCCCTGCAAGTGGGATAAAAATGGCCCCCAGACTGCGCACAAAAACACCTCTCTGCACTGTGAAAACTCAGGAATGGAGAAAATATCTACATAGGAAGAGGGTTCATACCTCTTGGGTATTGTGATGAGGTGAATAAATAAATAGATTCAAAATTCACCAAGAGAGGGTGTGATCGGGCCAAGGAATAGCATGAATTGAGCAAGGGCTGAGCGCAATTTGAATAGGGGAAGGGATGAAAAAGGTTGATCACGTTCTCTAAGATAGGGGCAAGGCAAATGGCAGAGGTGAATTGGGATAATATGTTAAGAACCAGACATCAATATAGCATATAAAAACCTCAGAAAAAGTACTCAACGCCTTGAAAAAGAGATAATTTCAGATAATAAGCCTCTTCGAGGGAGAAACCTCCTTTTACCCCACTTAAATGT
>JZKD02S1890903.1:462274-473132 GCA_000966675.3 Picea glauca
ACATTACTAATCTAAATTACAACTAATGGCCTAAATCTGACATAAATAAAATAGCATTACTAATCTAATATGCCCCAATTAAGGGGTAATGAGCCAATATTAGGGCTTAACATAATAGGTAACCCCAACCCATTTTTGAATGCACCTAGGGTGGAGTTGGTTGCACACATGCGCACATAAGTTTCCATGTGTGGGAAATTTTGAATTCAAATGCATGTTTTTGGGGAAAAGCTTAATGATGTGTAGTTAGATCAATGTCCAAGTCTTTTGACTTGGACATTTGATCATGAACATATCTAAAGTTTTCATCCTCGATCTTGATTTCCTTCAACCAATTCAATTAAATATCATTTATTCTGGTTACCTAAATTTGTGGACAGTTACTGTTGTGTAACTTCATATGGTACTTTGTTTGAAACCTCATACGACACTTCATTTGGCACCTCATACGACACTTCATACGACACCTCATACAACACTTCATACGGAACCTCTATGTTAAATACATTTTCACCTCCTGTAATGGATAGCCTGCAATATTGAAATGTTTTTGACAGTAACAATGGTTAAGAGTAGAGGCAAAATTCTCCATTGTTGTTGATTTTTCCACCATGCTCACTCAATCCACTTGCATAGAACATGTAATATCAAACCTACAATGAACATATTATAACAAGCATAGGACATATAATGTCAAACCTACAATGAACAACCTGTAACGAAAATGAATCAATAAAGTGGTCTATTAAGTATATGTTCAACAATTTATAGCACACGGGAGTTTAGCACTTCAAAAATAAAATGACTATTGATGTAGTAACCTGTATCATGAAAATAATACAAAAAAATTTACAAATATTTACCTCTCTAGGCAATGATCATTTTTCAACTCATGAACCCCTCCCCCACACCTGAGTATTGTGACACCTCACAATCAAAAGTATAGGAAACTAGTTAGTTCTCCCAATAGCCGAAGGTTTATAGTTTGTAAAGTGTAAAGATAAATTTCACAGATTGGTCTGACGAGATGGTTAGAAGATGGCCCCACCTATAGGATAAGAGATCCTATATATAGATAAGAAGAGGTAGGCAAGAGAGTTTCAAGATAGTCTCAGAGTTAGTTCCCAATGGAAAGTTTATGGAGTTCATTAACCTTAGCTTAACCATACATACTTCATGTCAGCTTTGTCTGCAAGTAATGTCGTACATCAGGATAAAGTTTAAATTTATTATTTATTTTTTGTCAAATTACCATCCTCACTGGGTAGAATGCCCCGCTGCCAGCAAGCCTGTTCAGTAATCCGGTAGGTTTACCTAGTCATACCACAGGCCGGTACCCACTGCCAGTAGAATTGTTCAGTATCTCGATGAGTTAGCCTCTTACACCCTCAAAGACTGGCCCTCCATCTTTTAAGATTTTAGTATAATATTTCTTTATGCAAGAAGATGGGGGGCAACTCTGAAAACAACTTTTTCTTTTTTTTCTTTCTTTTAATTGGGATGGTATTTATGTTAGAGGATGACTTTCCCTTATATTTCTTAATGATTTTCCTGATGTAAGGGGTACTTAAGCGGATGCGGCCTATCTAAAGATATGATATAATCAAGATATTTAGTGTGCAGTGGATGGTACCATTGAGAAAGAACAGAAAGGTATCTCTAGGCTCAACTCACTTTCTTCTTTTGTAAGTTATTGTGATGTTTCCATGACTAACCACTAATCAGACCTCCTTGTTACTCTTTAATAAAGACACTTTACTCACTTACTCAGTTTTCTAGGGGAAATCTGTACGAGAGACCTCAAATCTTGATGGTTATGGTAACACTTCCTTATACAGTGGTGAAGAGTTTCAAGAGCAACTGCTTTAGAATGTCGTAAGAAAATGAAAATGTTTTCAAAAATATGGTTAATTACAGCAAGTCAATATTCATTTGATGCTTAGTAGACAACAAAATTCAAGTGTAACAATGTTTTGAAGAAAAATTCTTCTTTTATATTTCCTTGAAACTGTCTACTCCAAGTGAAATAAATACTTACAGAAATCTCTAGAATTGCTTTATTAACAAAATTCAAAAACTATTTACATATGTGCAATAGAAAATTCAGAAAAATTTTCAATAAAAAGGGGGGACTTCCCCATCTAATAAGGCCAATGCCTTGTCAGCTGACATGACCTGTAGAAAATCCTCTTTGGAAATGGGCTTATGATCAAATTTGAGTCCCTGTCCATTTACTACAAAGGAGACTTGTCCATCATCAATTGTTTTGATTTTCACAGCTCCATTTTCATATACAGTGACTACCTCATAAGGGCCCAACCACCGGGTGGTGAGTTTTCCTTTGAAGGTTTTGAATTGAGAATCAAACAGCAAAACCCAATCACCAAGTTGGAAGTGTTTCTTCTTAATAAACTTATCATGCCACTTGCTCCTCTGGTTTTGGACTAATATTGTTCATTGGATGGAATCTTACATGATTTCATCCAACTCATTCAATTGTAGGGATCATTACTTCTGAGCCTCAACTAAGTTTAATCCCAATTCTACGGCAATACAGAAGGTCCTTACTTGGAATTCTATTGGTAGAAGTACTTGTTTCCTGTACACTAGCTCATAAGGGGTATGCCCAGTGGTATTTCTCCAGGTGGTCCAGTATGCCCACAAAGCTTTTGGAATCCTATCAACCCAATATTGATGATGCAATTGAACAGTCTTGGTCAATATAGCTTCCATGACTTTGTTTGTAGACTCTACCTGACCATTAGCTTGTGGGTGGTATGGAGAAGATTTATAGTGTTTAATTCCATATTTCTCTGCTAGCTCTTTCATCAACTTGGAAGTGAATTGAGTGCCCTGGTCTGTAACAATTTCATGAGGGACACCGAAGTGCATAAAGATGTCTTCATATATGAATTCAAAAACAGATTTTTTTGTAGCCCTAAATAGGGATTTTTCCTCTACCCACTTGGTGACATATTCTGTACAAACCAAAATATAGTTTTTCTTACGAGACATGGGAGAAATTGGTCCTACAAAGTCAAGGGCCCATTTTTCGAAAGGTTCTATCATAACTTGGGCATGCAAGGGAATTTCGTCAACTGACATAGGTCTTCCTAACCTTTGGCAACTATCATAACTTCTCACATACTTGGCAGCATCTTTGAAAATTCTAGGCCAGTAGTAACCTAAATTTAGCACCTTATATGTTGTATGTTTTTCAGAAAAATGACCACCACAAGGTCCATCATGACAACTTCATAGTATTTTTTGTATCTCATCCTCTTGGACACATCTACGAATAATCAAATCAAGACCTATGCAAAAAATTTCATGGCCAACCCAGGAGTAATTAGCACTCTGTGTAATAATTTTATGCTTTTCATGAGGTGACAAATGAGATGGTAACTTCCTAGTAGCCAAATGGTTTTCCATATCTGCAAACCATGGGGTATTGACAGAGAGGTAAAAAAGGTGCTCGTCTAGGAAACTATCATCTACAGGGATATCATCATCCTCATTTTTTATTCGCAAAATAAAATCAGCTACCACATTATCCTTTCCAAGTTGGTCAAGCACAGTGATATTAAATTCTTGCGATAGCAGGAGCCACCTAGTCACTTGGCCATTAGTTATGGGTTTATTCATGAGAAATCTAATGGAGAAATGATCTATATGTAAAAATACTTCATAACCTATAATGTAATGATGAAACTTATTGATAGCATGAACTACTGCCAAGAATTCCTTCTCGGTAACTGTATAATTTAACTCGGTAGGGGAAAAGTTCTTGCTCACAAAATAAATGGCATAGGACTACTGGTCTTCTTTCTGTCCTAGTACTCCTCATATTGTGGTGTTGGAGGCATCAATGGATATATGAAATTGGAGAGTCCAATTGGGCCCTCTAAGAACTGGTGCCATAGACAACTTGGATTTCAAGGTTTCAAAGGCAGTTTGACACTGCTCAGTCCAAACAAAATCAACATCTTTTATTAGTAATCCAAACATGGGTGCAAAAATCTTTGTAAAGTTTTCAATAAATTGTCAGTAGTATCTGGCATGTCCAAGAAAGATTATCACCTCTTTCTAGGTCTTGGGAGGTGGAATTCTGACAATGGACTCAATCTTTGCAGGATTGACTTTTATCCCTTCAGATGAAACATGATGTCCTAGAACCACTCCTTCAATCAACAACATTTTACATTTTTCATGAATTAGAGACAAGTTCATTTCTTGGCATCTGATAAGGACTTTTTCTAAGTTGTATAAGGCTTCATGGTAAGTTTTTCCATAAAATTTGAAGTCATCCATGTAGACCTCCACACAATCATGAATAAGATCTACAAATATCCCTAGTATTTCTCGTTGAAATGTGGCAGGAGCATTACACAATCCAAATGGTAAGACCCTATAGGCATAGGTTCCCCAAGGACAAGTAAAGGTAGTCTTGTCCTAGTCCTAGGGTGATACAAGAACCTTATTGTACCCGTTGTACCCATCTAAAAAGGAAAAATACTTCTTTCCAGACAACGTATCCAGAACTTGGTCAATGAAGGGAAGAGGAAAGTAATCTTTCAGAGTAGCTTTGTTGAGTTCCTAGAAATCAACACAAATTCTCCATTTCCCGGTCACTTTCTTTGGAACCACTACAAGCTGGGACACCCACTTACTATTGGATATGGGATAAATAAATCTGACATTTAATAACTTTTGGATCTCCTCCTTGACTATATCCTTGAGTGTTGGGTTCATCCTTCTCTGGGGTTGCCTAACAAGTGCTACTTCGCCCTGAGTATAGATGTGATGGATACATGTTTTAGGGTGTATACCCTTCATGTCAGTGTATTCCCAGGTGAATTCCCTTGTTTGTTCTTTAAGGATATTTACTAATTGTCTCTGTTGGTCTGCATCTAGCTCGGAGTTTATATGTAAAAATTTCCCTGGACTAATCTCGTAGGGAATAGTATAAGACATGGTAGACTCATCTATCTCGAAGATAAAATATGTCGAAGAAAAAATGGATGGGTCCAATTTTTCCTAAAATTCTTCCCCAAACTTGTACTCAAATTGGGGAAAAGATTATGGAAATTCCACACATGTGATAGCATAGATAAACTAGTTTAGTGCATTTTATGTTGTGTGCTCATGAAGTGTCCATGCATGGTAACTTGGCAATACAGGTTCTTCCCAGTCCTCATTCTCGCATGGACATTCAAGCCACCATAGATTCTCCATGATAGGTTGAGCCGGAGGATATATGGTGAGCTTATGGATATAAAGTCCATTAGAGATGGTCATTTCTCCCTCTCTACAGCCAATAAATGCATTGGTTGTGGCTAACCAAGGTCTTCCTTAAATGATGGGATGGCCTTTTGTAGGATCCTTTGAGTGGATGATAAGAAAATCTATTGGGTACTCCCATAAGGCTAAAGTAACCATGATATCATCTAAAATTCCTCCAGGTATAACCCTGGTCTTATCTACTAATTCCAAAATGGTTGGAGTGTGCCTAAGAAGAGGTTGTAACTGTAATTGCTCCAAGGTAGTAGCGGTCATAACATTGACGGCTTCCCCTAGGTATATGAGAGTGTTTCGAATGGATACCTCATTAATGGTTGTGGTCACTACAGGGTTTCCTGGGTTCCCATATTTTGCTAGTTTTGGTTGCTCTGATATGTACTCGGAAAGTCCTCCTACCAAATGTATTGTAGGAGGGTCCTTTTGCTTACTACATGGATTCTTAATACACAATTATTTGACTACCTTACTGTAGATTGGAATCTCTTTAATGGCTTGAATCAAGGGAATCTTGACACAAATATTCTTCAATTCATTCAAGATTTCAAATTCCGGTCGGGTGGTAGGTTTCTCGATTACTAATCTATCTAGATAAGGAGGGGCCTTCATAATTTCTGAAGGTTCATTTTGGGGAAGCTTGGGTTCTTGGTTCTTAGGAATAATAACATCTCCCCACCTAGTGTCATCCGTAGGTTGTTTGGTGGTTTCTTCTTCTTCTTCTTCCTGGATGACTACTGAAGGTCTTTGCCTATCCATAAATTTTCCTGATCTTAGTTGAATTTCTTGTAATGGAACAAGAGTAATAATATATGTCGGTAAGTCATGCATCTCAACATTGTGAAGAGGTTGAGGGGGATTATTATTGGGATTCGGAACTATTTTTGCCGGTAATAGTGTCAGTCTCGGGGATCTTACATTATGATATTGTCGTGGTTATTGTTGTGGAATAGGATGTAAAGGTGGTGGAACAAAACCTAGAAAAAGTTGTGGAGCGTTTGGTGGAAACTGAGGATAAGGATGGTTTGACATAGATATAGGTGGATCTTGAGGGTATCCTTGGTTATGTCCTCCTCTCTATCCTTGAATCCAAGGATGTTGGTGTTGAGTAGACCAGTTTTTCCAACTTGGTGTGTTCCACTGTTGTTGTTGTTGAAAATAGGGTGGAACTTCAGATTGTGGATATGGGTATGTAGGCTAGTTCCTAGGCTTCCATGGCCTCCTAGGTGCATAAGAGGACTCCCCAGGATCCCCACTCCTATATATGGCTAACAAACCAGGCAATGATGGACATTTTTCAATTGAGTGGTCCTCTGTGCAGAAGCCACAAATTGAAATGTTATCTAATGGGCATTCCCTTAAGGAATGCTTCCTCTTGCATCTTGGGCAATATATGCTCATTGTGGCATTTTCCTCCTCTTGTTTATTTTTAATTTTTAGGGTGTTCGAATGGGAACCTATTGTGCTTAAGATATATGTCTTGAAGTTCTCTAAAAGGTTCCCTATCCCAGCTCTTATGATACCACCTGAACTAACTGGTTTTAAGTTTTTGTTATAAGGATCTCGAACGTTCTTTCCTGTCTTAGCTCTACTCCTTGAGTAATTCTTACACATTTCACATATTTTGGAAAATGGTTTATGGGAGATGTCACTTGATGCCATCAGCTTAATCATCTCTAGGTATTGTTCTAAAATTCCCTTAAGGAAAATAGCCCTAACTGCATCCTCTGGGAGGAAATGGTATTTTGACTTCTAGGAGATGTATGCTATCATTCCATATAGTCCTCGAGATTATCGTCTTCTAATTGTTGGATTTTGAAAATGTCATTATGAGATTCTTTGGTCTTGCAGTAGTCTTGGTACATATTAAAAAATATATCTTTCATGGCTTGCCAGGACCTAATGTTGGATTCGCCCAACCCCATGAACCATCTTAGTGCAAAGTCCTTGAGGGTGGCAGGAAAGAGTTTTAGTTTATGGGCATATTGTAAGTAGTTGTAGCTCCTACACAAGATGTCGAACTCAAATACGAAGGTATATGGATCTTCACTTATTTTACCATAAAAGGTAGGCAGTGCTGAGAGAGGAATATTCTTCATGTTGACATTTGAGGTGTTGTCCAAAATTGGAAACCCGAAGGTAGTTTCGGTTTGGTTTCCATCTTCTTCTTCTTCCTCCCCATGTCTTACATTGTTATGGTCCTCCTGATCATCCATGTTGGTTTGGTTTCCAAAAAGAGAGTACCTAGATGGTTTTATCTTTGAAGAGAACAAGGTTTCCCTTTGATGGAAAGGTCTTCCTACTGATTGGATATATGGGACTCTACTCGAGCCGGTTCAGATTATTGGTGCCAAAGTTTCTATGTCAATTTGAGAGATAATTACGTTGGCTGAACTACCAAACAAAATATTCACCTGTTTAGGGTTTATGATGTCCTCAAAGTTAGGATCTCCTGGTGGTGGTGTAAAAGCAAAGGTTGTATTATTTGGTTCTGCGGAGGGCTTGAGTGGTCTTGCCTCCTATCCCAATATGAGTGATGCTTCAATTTCTTATTCTATAGTGCTCCATGTGTTAGTCTTCTCAGAGACTGCTTTATCTCTTTGGGTTGAGATAGTTCCTATTTTTTGGTATCGATCTGTGGAGTTTATAAGTGGAATGTTCCTTCCCCCCAAAAGGTCAAAAGGAATCTTTGTTGAAAGGTCTGATTTAGATTTAATGTATATAACTTTTGTATCTTTAGGTCTGTTCATGAAAGCAAACAAAAAGAAAAAAGAAAAACTACCATTGGGTTTGCGGGAGCCTGCAATAGCAGATGTGTAGGTTCTTACCTCTCGTCTTAAATTCCCCCCACCACCAATCTAGTGCTAAGGTCTAGAAATAGTCTATTTCCTAACTATTTCCTACCTTAAGACAACTCCCCGACAATGGCACCAAAAATGATGGGTGTTCTATATGCACTAAAAACACATTAAAATCCCTCAATTAAATTGTCAACCTAGGGTAAGTAAACTTAGAGTTGTAGAAAAATATATGCCAAGGTAGAAGGATTGGTAGTAGTATAGTCTAACTAAGGAAGTGGCTATCTAAGGGATAATCTACTCAAGCAAGGAATACTAATGATCAAACCCTACTAAGGAATTCAAACTATTTACCCTAAGTAACCTTTGAACGAAGGATCGGTGGATAGTTCTAGGAAAGAAAATGAAAACCCTACTTAAAGAAAACTAGTTCATTCATAACAATAAGCAAAAGCAATCTGTTCATCTAATAAGAAAATAGAAATAGAAAACTACTTTAACTAGCCTACTTAAATTCAATAAGAAATTATCCTATGAAAGCAAGAAAATAGACAAGCAAGCAACTAACCTATCAAAGCATGTAAACAACTAACTAACCTAGGATAACCTCTATAGCAAGTAAACTAATTAAGGCTATTCAATAAGCAACTAACTGAGCTAATAGACAAGTGAAATCTATTCTTAATTTAAATTTCACAACTATTTCTAATTTACAAAAGGAAATCTACTAAATTGAAAGCATTATAATAATAAAAGAAATTAAAAACTAATCTTTAACCTATGATAAGCAAACTATTCTTTAATCTACCAAATCAAAAGCCTATCTATCCTACAAAAGCAAGGAAACTTTCTCCTAAGCTATGAAATAAAGAAACTATCTTCTAACCTATGAAAGCAAGAAACTATCTTCTAACTTATGAAAGCAAGAAACACTCAAATATAGTGCCTAATGGTTATGTCTCCGATGTCTTATAATATTACGATGGCATTTAACAATGAAAGATAATTCAAGAGGGATAAACTCGATATTGACTTCAATAGCAAAGTGAAAAGTGTGAATTAGACAATCCAGTGAGAACTTAGCCATTATGAAAACAACGTCAATTATCCTGCATATCCATGTGGTTTATTTAATCATGCACTAACCATTAACAATATAACGAGACTATGCTATGAAATTCAATTGCACTCTATACTACGTAAGAAAACTCATACTACACTAAACTCAATTTGAACTATGAACTGAAATTACAACCTAAATCTAAGAAAAGGAAATTGCATGAAATAAACTAGACTAATCCTATTTAATAATTCAAATTGCAAAAAGGGAAAATACTCAAAAAACATAAATTTAAATACTATTCCAGCATAAGGTAATTAAGCAATTGAGAAAACTAAATGGAAAATTAAATGAGCAAAACTTAAACAACAATTAGATAATCAATCTAAAAATAAAAACTAAAACTAATACTATCCATCCACTAAAGTTCTCTCAAAGAAAGAATGAATTAAAATTATGTTCTAAAACTCTATTTTAAACTCTATTTTAAACTTGATTTTAAACTCTGTTTCAGCATAAAGAAAGTCTAATCTACTATTTAATTACACATGGGGTTAGTGTCTAAGCGTGCAAGCTTGCTTCTACTAACTAAGAGTCATGGAATATAAACAAGATTCCTCATAATAACCTGCAAAACTAAATTAAACCAATTAAATCATAAACAACAATTTATATAACAAAGAAGCAAAATGACAAATCATGTACAGAAAATAAATAAAAAAGACATCTACGCTATCTAATTCACAAAAAAAATCATAGAATAGTCACCCAGACTACTGGTGGGAACCCCAACAAGTCGTGGTCACTCTTCAAATGCACACCACAAACTTCAACAAAGCAATTTCACCATTAAAACTAAAAACCCAGTCTTTACACAGTCTTGGCAAAAGGAAAATAGCAAAACATAGTGAAATTGTCTTTTCTCTCTAACACACGATTTCTTAACTATTGTCTAACCACTGAGGTGGCATTCATAAGCTTTACAAACTAAGAGGTTGACCACTAGAGGGTTGATCCTCTTCTAAAAATAGTAAATTGCATTTAAGATGCCCTAATTGACGAAATGAGGCGAGCCAATAATCGCCCACCATAACAACCCAAATCGAGTTGTCAAGCGTTCAGTAGCTGGAGGCCATGAGCATGAGAAAAACCCATGTCTCTGATTCATCCATCACTGGTCACTAGTACCATAACTGCCAAATCCCCCATCGTTTTTGTGCAGGACGGAATGTCGGACGGAGTGTTGGATGGATTACTGGATGGAGTATCGGACTGAGTACCAGATGGAGTGTCGGAAGAAAAAATTGTTGATTAAGTTTGGTTGTCATTGATGTCAACCCTTGAAGGAAGCCCCATAGCATAAACATTTGGGTAATGGACCCAATATTGTTATCTGTAAATATGACTCATTATTGTTTTGTCATGGTTGATAAGAAGTAAATATGGATGAACTCCAAAGTGGTCCCCTTATGGTGAAAGCCCTCACGGGAAGACGCTTTGCGGAGTAAGAGAACCCATGCTTAATTATGGAATAATGAGATGAAGGACAATGAATTTGTTAGGTAAACTATCCTATATGGATAGTTCTTGTCATGCCATTTCCAGTGGTATGTGGAACGTCACATAACTCCTCATGGTTAGAGAGTTATGGCCATGAGAAGTTGGAGACCCCAGGTTTGGGTAATGGACCCAAGTTTGTTTGATG
>JZKD02S1890903.1:473142-496608 GCA_000966675.3 Picea glauca
TTATGCATTTCTCCCAATATCATATTTGTCAATTCCTGAGAATTTGGTACATAAATTTTTCCCCTGTACCTGAGAATTTCATCATTATCTAGCTTATATTCTTCAATTTTCTGCTGCAAAATACCTTGTTCTACTTTTGCCACTAATTCCTTGTATTGCAAATCTGATTTGGCAGCTTCTATAATTTTTTCTTTCAAATCTGATTGGTACATGCTAATGGTTGTAGCATGCAATTCATGCACTCTTCTGTTGAGTGCATAAACCACTTTGTTCTCTTTCCCCTTAATATGCTTTATATCAAAGTCATATTCGCTTAGAAATTCCAACCATCTGCTTTGCCTAGCATTTAGAGTTGGCTGATCAAATAAATATTTCAGACCATTTTGGTCTGTTCTTAGATCGAACCTTTTCCCCATGAGGTAGTGTCTCCATTTCCTCAGGGCATGCAATATGGCTACCAACTCCAAATCATGAGTGGCATAGTTTCTTTCATGCTCCTTCAACTTCGTGGATTCATAACATATCACAAATCCATTTTGACTGAGGACTCCACCAAGTCCCTCTTTACATGAATCCATGCATATGATGAAGTCTTCATTTGGGTCTGCAATCCTTAGTATTGGAGCACTTGTCAATAATTGTTTCAAGTGCTGGAAACTCTTTTCACAATCCAATGTCCATTGAAACTTCACACCCTTTCTTTGCAAGGAAGTGTTTGGGTGTGCAATCTTTGAGAATCCTTCAATGATTCTCCTATAGTAGCCTGCAAGGCCCATGAATGATCTAACCTATGTCACATTCTATGGCGCTAACCAATCTCTAATGGCTTCTATCTTCTCAGGATCCACTGTTATCCAATCCTTTGAAATGATATGCCCCAAATAGTGAATTTGCTTCTGATAAAATGAGCACTTGCTCAACTTGGCATACAACTGATTCTCCCTTAATACTTGCAACACCATCCTCAAATTATGTTCATGTTCTTCCTCTAACTTAGAATATATAAGAATATCATCCAAAAGGACAATGACATACTTATCTAAATTTTCTCGGAAAACACCATTCATTAAGAACATGAAAACAACTGGTGCATTTGGCAACCCAAATGGCACCATTGTGAACTCATAATGACCATACCTTGTCATGAAGGTGGTATTGCTGATATCTTCCTCTTTAATCCTTACTTGATGGTATCCTGATCTGAGATCTATCTTTGAAAATATCTTTGCATCCCTCAATTGATCAAAGAGATCATCAATCATTGGCAGAGGATACTTGTTCTTAACAGTCACTTTATTCAACTGTCTCAAGTCAATGCACAATCTTAATGTTCCATCTTTCTTTTTCACAAACAATACTGGGGCACCCCAAGGTGACACACTTGGGTGAATATACCCCTTCTTCAAAAGTTCTTCAATATGCATTTGCAACTCCTTCAGCTCTGATGTACTCATTATGTATGGAGTCTTTGACACTGGAGTTGCTCCAGGCATTAGTTTTATAAAGAAATCAATATCTCTCTTTGGGGGTAGTCCTGGTACCTCCTTGAACACATCTTCAAATTCTTCTAGAACTGCATAATCTTACAAATTTGGCACCTTATCTTTAGGTGTCTCTTCCATATGAGCTACAATTATTTGACACCCTTTTCTGTAACATTTCTTCAGCTGCAATGCTGAAATTTCTCTAATGGTTACTGCCCTAGGAATTCCCTGCACTTTACTTTGGTTCCCTTCCTCATCCAAGCAAGTAAATTCTTTGTTATGACAATCTAAGAGAGCATGATGTTGGTCTAATCAATCCATCCCAATTAGACAATCATAGGAACCTAAAGGCAAGATGTTCAAATCTTCCTTGGTGTTCAGTCCATTCATGTCCATGAGGCATGACTTAACCATCTCATTAAATTTTCTTTTGGCTCCAGTAGCCAACTACACCAACCAAGATTTTCCATGCTTGATTCTTGGAAATTGCAAACTTTCCACCATCTTACGATCTATATAACTATGACTAGCTCCTGAATCAATTAAAATAACAATGGTTTGGTTGTTGATCATACCTTCCACTTCAATCATGTGGGACTGATACTCTGCTTTCTTGTTGTCCAGGGCTGCATAGATACTTGGCACATTTATGCCCATGTCCTCCACTGTTTTAGCTTGTTGTACATTGTGAACAGTGCTTCCTTTTTCACCTATGTGAGGACAATCTATGAACATACGATCTCCTTTACAACCCTAACATTGAGCAAGTGGCTGCCTTGGCCTTTGACTCCCTACCTCAATCGTTCTGGGTTCTTTAGGAGTTTGTTGTCCTTGTGGATTATTTTTGAAGAAGGGTGTCTTAGATCCCTTCTTCCTTTGATCCATATTTAATTTCCTTTTGTCTTCCCAGGCCTTTTGGAAAGTTGGCCCTTCTTTCTGCTGATCATATAGGCATTTAGCTCGCCTTATGGTCTCTTCCAATGTATTGGGATCATCATACTGTATTTTGTCACTGATGAATGATGCCAATCCACTCAAATACCTTTGAATTTTGACTGTCTCATCCTTGATGAAAGAGACATACTTCAGCAGTTCTAGAAACCTTCTCTCATATTCATCAATGGTGATACTTCCAAGCTTGAGTTCAAAGAACTCTTTCATTTTCTTGTCATAGTATCTCTTAGTCAAGTATTTGTTCTCAAAATACTTCTTGAATTCCCTCCAAGTAACACTTTTCTCTTTAATGTGTTGCACCTGCACAAGCTAATCCCACCACATGGATGCCTTTCCCTTGAGTTGATAGATGGAAATTATACCCTCTGCATGAGAAGAATAATTATGCAATTGAAAATACTTTCTCATGCCCAGCAACCATGTTTCTGCATCTTCATCCTTCTTTTGCTCACCATCAAATGTAGGAGATTTGATTTTGTTCATTTCTCCTCATAGCTCATCCACCCCAGACCTCTTATGCCTTCTGATAGAGGATGGACTTGAGTTGTTTCCTACTCTCTTATTGGAATGCCTCGGGGAGTGGTGATGATGTCTGCTAACACTTATTGCTCTTATTTTCTCATTCGAAGCCTTGTGACTTCCAGACTTTCTTGAGCCACTCTCCTTATCCAATTTCTTTTCTATTATATTCAAACCCTCCAATAACTTCATGTTGAAGTCATCCTGCTACTCCTTAGCTTTCATAAGCCTTTCATTATTAGCTTTATGGCTTTGGACATCCTTCTGCAAATTTTTAATGGTCTCTGCCATATTCATGTTTTCATTCCTTTCATCCCCATGTCCATTGGAGTTTGTTCCTTCAATGCCCAAGTGGACCTCCATCCCTTTACTCTCATCTTACTGACTGTAATTCCCCTATGACTCTTCCATTCCTATGGACTCTACACTGATCTTGATCTGATCTAGTTGTTGTTAATTCTACAAAATGTGCAGCCAACAAAACTTATCAGTCCAACTAATTCCATAATTCATGAAAAATATGAACCATTTTGGTTCAATATATACATCAGAATTATCTCTTATGATTTCCTGGTGTTATCACCATGACAATTTTTAGATACATCGAGGTGAAAGGTGAGTTGTCGAAACCACTTTCGCCAAAGTCCCGATGTCATGTGTTTCAATATGTCAAAACCACCACTCGTGGAACGGGTGACAGTTGGTCATATCACCCCGTTTCACTTGTTCGATACTTCACAGTCGGTGAACGCCTCCATATAGCGAATTTAAAAAGATAATCATTTGAAATGGATTAGATGAGCATGGAAAACCAGCGTATTTGTACATATGTCTATCTGTGATTCATGATTGGGACTCTATAACTACCAATTCACAAGTATGCAGGCATCATCATATCCATAAACGGAGTAATCTCCAAATTTTCTCGACCTTCTGATCTCTGTAAAAGCATTTCGTTGTCCACAAAATTGAGGTATATGGACAAATATATATCCAGGGAGACTGGTTATTTAGGAAACATGGTAGATTTTCTTGCGAGTAAGAAGGAAAGGGTAATTGCACATATATAGCGACTAGATTTCACACAGAACCTACCATAGACTCAAAATTGGAAGTCGGGCTAAATTCCATTATGAAGGATCTAGTCATCAACAGGCAAGCTATTAAGAAGAAATGGAGCAAGAGACAGAAGAAAGAAACCATAGCTGCAATGGATGAAAGTGTTGGAGAGGATCAACTGGTCTGGTTAGATACTTTAAAGGAGGATATCGCTAAGCTAAAATGATTCCTCGAATAAAATTAAGTACATTTCAGCAATTTTTGGACAGATGGTAGTAGAGGTAAGGGCCCCAAAGATGATAGACCTGTTCTTAAACAGTCTTTTTAAAATAGGATAATTGTTATTTTAAATCATTCCCTTTTTGTAATTTTGGGATTAAAATGAATATATAAATGCAAAAGCGGATTTTGGTTTGCTTATGACAAGATTCTAACTGGTGGTGATATGAGTCTTGTTTTATTTCATAGTATGTGTTTCTTGTAATATTAAATTTCACTTTTATTTGTCTGAATTGGAGGAATATAAAACTCAGAATTCATCTCTGAGATGCTCCGACAATGTATTGGTCATTCTAGACTCCATAGCCCAAATGTCATCTCCGTTCCTCCAGTCATTCAAAAATAAACCCCAAAACAAACCAAATCTAGCCAAAGTTTTCTATAGATATACCTAGTGACACGAGAGAGCCCTAAAAAATGTGCTATATCCATTATACATTTCTTCTCCATCGCGCCAATAAATTGTGCGCACTACTTTTGCATTGCGCGCCAATATCCACTACACATAGTTTTGGTTCTTGCACTGATACCTGTTGCGCACAGTTTTTGTATCATGCACTGATATTCCACATGCATTTCCCTCTATGCATTGCACCATGCCAAAGTTCAATATGCCCCCACTGCGCATAATAATCTACGCGTACCATTGACTACACTATCACGAGACAACTTATACTCATACTGTACACGCACCAACCAAACTCCTCTATGTTTTGCAATACTACGCACACCACGTGCACCATTACTATGTGTGTGCACACTGTGCAATGCTAAATTTAGCACGTGCATCCGCACACAATATTCTTCCGCGTGGAGCCAAAATTTACCGCGCAAACCTGGACGCCAACATTTTCCACATGGTGCCAAAATTTACCACGCGCACCTGCACGCCAACATTTCCGCACGGTGCCAAAATTTACCACATGTGCCTACACACCAATATTTTCCATGCAGTGCCAAAATTTACCATGAACGCTCTATGACTTGAAATTTGGCCATTTTGAAATTAATCTTCTGTGAATATTCACTTCAACTAAACCTTTCAGGCCCATCCAGGCTCAGTGTTGGAACTGAAGCTCTGATACCATATTATAACGTCCCCGACCACCCATATGAGGGAACACTTTCTTTCTCTCACTGTCTAACATACTATAACATACCCAGTATTCAACTGAGCTATGCTACATAATTTTTTCTCTTGAAACTGTATGCAATTAAAACATACACACACAACACTCTTGTGGAAGCTTTACATATAAAACTAAACAGACAATTACATTCTGTAAATACATGATTTCATACTGAAATAACAGTAAACACAGTCATGCAGCATATACAGGAAATACCCATAAACATACAGACAGTTATAATCGCACATATGATAAACCCATGAAATAAGTACGTAAATAACGATGCAGCATGTAAATTTATCACACAATTGGTACTTATCTTGGTACGAATGTCACCAACTATGTGAAGACCATCCACAAACCTCCCAGCCTTAAACCACACTATTCATCACTCTCAACAGTGAGTCACCCCCGAGCTGGGACTAAACTCCACCTAGGTAAAGGGATTCCTAACCAAGCTAAAGGCTCATAGAGAACAGGAAAGACTATGTCTCAAGTGTAACTTGAAATAACAACCTACAGTCCCTCATTCCCCACATGCCTAGCCCACCCAGGAAGTGTGCCCCTTCTCTGCTCAATAGTCCTTCAGCTGCCCCACTTCCTTTCCGGGCTTCAGCAACAAGCCAGATAGGAAGTCTTAGAGCACTGTAGGTACAGTTCAGCACCTTTTGGAAATCAATTCCCAACAATTCTCTCACTCAGAGAATTTCTCATGAGCCTGACAAGCTGCCTCTTCAATATCCCATGAGCCTGAAAACCCGCTTGTTCTATCCCACTCCCAAGATAGCCATCTACACAACAGATAATGGATATGGATACAGGTTCAGGTACAGTTATGAAGATATGAAGGATAGCTCAATGGATGTGTGAATGCTCATGGATGATTGACTGGATGACTGAATGATGGCAGGAATGATGGAGAAGATGATTAGAAATGAACTAAGTTCCAACGATATGTATGCATGTCCCCAACTTGAAACTTGTCACGTTGGAAGCTACTTTGGTCCACTTGTCCCCAACTTTAGAACTTAGGATAAAATAATTATCCATATTTTATGTTTAAAGAAATATTAATGTAATATTCCTTTTTGTCTTAAGCTCTCTAGCTTAGCCCTTTCCTTTAACTTTTGGCCCTCCCTTTCCCTAACTAGTGGATTTTAGTCCCCCATCTCTTTTATCATGGTCAATCTGCATGCAACGATGCATTTTATATTAATCATGAGATATGTACAAAATAGGCGCAATAGCCTTTAACATCTAGGCACTCTGGCCTAATTCCAAAACATAAGCATCCCAGCTTATAATAACTGGCTCACCATCCTATAAAACATATCATATACACAAGGCTTTCTAGCCTCAACATCGCACGCACTTAAGTTACTATGCGTGGTATCCTGGAATGTGCTCACTACATCATTTTACTGTGCAGTACATGTGTGCACTATGCCATGAAAGGTACATTACCAAATGATGTCAAAACAGCTCACCAGCTTAAGTACATTTGCATTACATTTACAATTGGGTTCGGCCGAGGGATATTACTCCTGGCATCTTTGGTCATATGCACATAAACAGATGAGCCAAAAATCTTAAAATGAGAAACATCAGGTTTCTTACCAGTGAAATCTTCCTCAGGTGTACTCATGCCAAGTACTCTATGAGGACAACGGTTTTGCACATAAACCACAGTGTTGCATGCTTCCACCCACAAATGCATTGGTAGGCCTTGATCATGCAATATCGCTTGTGCTACACCCACGATCATTATGTTCTTCCTCTCTGCGACCCCATTTTGTTGTGGGTTATGAGGCACTATGAGTTCTCTTCGAATTCCTTCTTTGCTGCAGAAGTCTTTGAATTCGTTAGAGATGTATTCTCCACCATTATCGCTCCTCAGAGCCTTCACTTGTTTCCCTGACTCTTTCTCCACCAATGCTTTAAACTCACAGAACTTTGAGAATGTTTGATCCTTCTTCTGCATGAATAAGATCTAGTATTTACCAGAAAAGTCATCAGCAAAAATAACATAATACTTTTGTTTTGTTGTTGAATAAACCAAGAATGTTCCACACACGTCTATGTGAACTCTCTCCAAGATCACCGAGGCACAGTTCTCCTTTTCATGAAAGGTGGACTTTACATACTTCCCCATGGTGCAACCCTTGCATTGATCTAACTGAGAAAGTTTTCCCATTGGAATTCTAGTAGATATTTGTTGAATGATTTTCAAGGCTCCATGATGAAGATGGCCCAATCACCTGTGCCATAATTCGCCCTCATCCTAACTCACCATTTTTTCTACCTTTCCCATCATGGAAGTGCAGCCATCTACCTCTAACTTGTAGAGATTCTTAACTCGAATCCCTATATTCTTGAGTTGACCTGTTGTTTTATGTCACAGGAAAGATTTTCCATCGCTGAAAACAACGTCATAGCCTCTATCCTCTAGCATTGTGATTGAGACCAAGTTTTTCTTCAGACCTGGAACATGCATAACATTTTTCAATTGAAATGGTTTACCTGACTCCATCTGAAAGGTAATGGTACCAATTCCATTCGCACTGTATCATCTATAATTGGTCATCTGAATATGCATTTTGAGATCTTTCTCCTCCAAGTCACTAAAAAAGTCCTTATCTCCCATCATCTGGAAGGAAGAGAAACTATCCAAATACCACACTGATCCCAATGCACTTGAAGCCATGCATGTGATCAAAGAGAAGTCAAGTTCAAATTCAAGGCAAGGTCCTCACCAGCTATAGCTCCAACAACCTTCTTGTTCTTCTTCTTCTGTGAACAATTAGTAGCGAGATGCCCATGTTCGTGACAGTGAAAACACTTCACTTTGGAAAAATCTAGCTTCTTGACTTTAGACTTGGATTTGAATGGAATTTATTCCCCTTCCCTTTCCTTGCCTTCGCAGCTAAAGCACAATCCTCTTCATCATCATGATCTGATGAAGAGCCATCTCTGGTGTTCCACCTAAACTCCTCTTGCACTAGATCCGACCATAGGCATTCCCAAACTGGCAATTTTTCCCTTCCATTGACATAGTCTTGATAACTGTGCCAACTCTTGGGAAGTCCTAGGAGCACCAAGATCACCAAATCATCATCAACAACTACTATTCCCACACTCCCCAACTCATCCCAACATTGGAGAAACTTCATGAGATATTTTGGAATGGAGTCGCCCTCCTCCATCTTGATCTTCCTGAGTTTATCTTTGAGCACCAATTTCCTATGGTCGTTGTTGTTTTGGAATAGATCCCTCAAATCCTTCCACATTGCATATGGTGTGTCTTTCCCATGGAGGTTTGAGACAATTTGGTCTTGTACTCCATCCAACAGGATCCTCCTCGCCTTGGCCACTTTCTTTTTCCATGCATCAAGATTTGCAGTGTCTGCAGCATCTGGCTTAGGAACATCTTTGTCAATGAATTCCTTCAAGCCATTGTCTTCGAGTACTGCCTCCATCCTCTCCTTCCAAGAAATGTAGTTTGAGCTGCCCTCGAGTGCATACTCTAACCTCAAGCCATTGAAATCCATTTCAATCTTGAATCAACTGTAGCACCAAGAAAGTCTTTCTGCAAATTCAAATTCTATCCAATCACAAACTCAACTTCTGCAATCTTATGCACTCTGATACCATGTAGAAATTTTCAATACAAATTATGTATTTCCTAGATTCTCCTAATCTAACAAATATATGCCATTGTTAAATACAGAATCACTTCTAGAAATATTCTTGCGGAATTTAAAACATGATCTTTAATTGCAATATCAAGAAGAAAGATCAATCACACATAACACAGATGTTTTTACCGGGAAAGCATAAATCTAAAAACCCCACTATCATATATTATGTTTATATCATGGATCATGAAAAAATCTCATAAAAAACTCTAATCCAAGAGCTCTCAGTACAATATACAATCTTGTCACACTGTCATGCGAAAATTGACAAATTCATGTGCCAATTTACTGCTCCCAGATAGCCTGCCTCCTCTGCACAATCCCTGCTAATGGAAAATATGCAAATGAATTCGAATTCATCTTGCCTAGGTTGTGCATTCCTCATGGTCACATCCACTGTGTGTGTGATTGCATGAGTGCACTTCACTCAAATCACAACTAATATCCAAAATGTCCCTTTCACCTATTATCTCAACTGGGTCTCCACTGGATCTAACATGCAAGTAGTTAACAGTGGTAAATCTTCTATTGCATGTGATACCACTGATTGTGAATTAATTAATAATTAATTCACTGATCTCTCACTAGTGTAAGTTCAGTTACAACTATTACAACTGAGCTTAACTCAATTAACTGAGTTAAGCTACTTCACAACTCACATAACTACACATCCAACTCTGTTACAACTTCGAATCACTCAGTTACAACTAATTCGACTTATCACCAAATGTAACTTTACCTTTTTGTTTCTTTAAGTCTCAAAACTTGTCCTTGTTACCTATCATATGTTTTGAGCACCCACTGTCAACATACCAGATATCCTTTTTATATTGAGATTTTAGGGCAATAAGACATTCCTTCTTTGATGTTTTTTTCTCTCCAAAGTTTCTTTTGCTCTCTAATGAACTTTGGTTGTTCTAAGACTTCCATTAATCTGTAATTAATGGCCTTATGTCCTTGGTTATGACATCTGAAGCATTGTAAGTCCCCTTCTTGTAAAGGTGCAAAGGAGTTATAGTTTATGCTTTTAACTCGATTTGCTTCTTGTTTATCCTTAAGGATATGGTTCTTAACCTTCATATTTTTCTTTCTATATGCTCTACAATTTATAGCTTTGTGTCTGAAATTAGAGCATGCAAAGCAGTAACCAAGGAAAATGTGAGGATACATGTTTTGATAAAACATCTTTGGTTTTCCTTGTCTTCCTTCTTGATGGGTGGAAGTAATCTTTTAGAGTTCTGATCATTACTTATCTTCTCTTCATTTTTCTTCTTGAATGTACTAAGGAGAGCATGTTCATAAGATTTTGAGTTAACATGGCTTTCCTTTTGAGAATAACCTATTCCATTTTTATTACCTGAATCCATTTGCGTGGTAATAATATTATCTAATATTTTAGACCTATTTTCATATTTTGTTTGAATGATTTTTGCATCGAGTTCCTTTTTTAGATGAACTATTTATGCCTCCATTCTTTCACAAGTTATTTTTTTTTCCTTAAGAGATTTTTCCAGATTTTCTTCGATCATATTTGCTTCTAAGATTTGTTTTTTCATATTTCTCATCATTTTTTCGATCTCCTTTTCTTCTTGTTCATGCTTTTCTTTTTGTTCAACTACAAAACTTTTCAATTGTCTATATCTGGTTTTGTATTTTCTTAATTCATCCAAGGCACTAAGAAGTTCTTCCTCCATATTAACTTTTGCTTCATCTTCTAACTTCTCATGTTTAATTTTTTTCTATCTCATTAGATTCTTCAATACCTAAGAAAAGGACTTCATCATCATCAAATTCATCGTTGTCACTAGACTCTGACGAGCTATAGTTTTCTTCTTTTGAGTAGAAATTATTTTTCCCTTTGTAGAAATTTTTCTTGTAGTTTGTTTTTTCCTTCTTTTGGTATTGTCTGGTTTTATTTTCTTCATATTCAGGGTCCTCCTTGGGATAGGGACACTTGGATACAAAATGACCAACTTTTCCACAGTTAAAACATTTGAAAGGAAGCTTGCCTTTTTACTTCCTTGATCCTTTCTAAATTTTTCTTATGAAATTGTCTTCTTCCACATCAGATTCTTCATGATGGCAGGATTGAAGTTTTTTCTTCTGATTTATCTTTGTCTTATATGCTTTGAAAACTATTTCATCTTTTGTTGATTTATCATTCCCTGTTCTCATTTCATATGATGTAAAAATTACATGGAGCTAATCAACTGTGAGTGTGCTTAGATCAGATCTATCTTCAATTGAATAAATCTTTGCATCATATCTCATAGGTAATGACCTTAGTATTTTTTTGCACAATGGGTTTATCTATAACTTCTTATCCTACCGCTCTAATTGAGTTAACCACTTCATCTACCCTATGAAAGTATTCAACAATATTCTCTTCTTCTTTCATTTTCAGATTTTCAAATTGAGTTCTATAGGTCTGTAGTTTGGCTTCCTTGACTTTGTCATCTCCTTCATATACAACCTCCAATTTGTCCCATATTTCTTTGGCTGATTTTCAATGCATAACGTTCACACATATAGATTTAGTCAACCGTGCTAGAATTCCATTAACTTCTCTGGAGTTGTCACTGCATATTTTCTTTCCTCCAGAGTCTTTGGGTGGAGTAGTTGGTGCAATGTAACCGTCTACAATGGATTTCCAAATATCAAAACCAAGAGCCAATAGGAAGTTTTTCATTCTTATTTTCCACAGAGCATAGCCTCCTCCATTGAACAATGATGCTTTGTTGTTAGACATTCCCTCTTGTTGATCCATCTTCAGGATCTACCTTCAAGTTTGTTATATTGTGCTAAAGGAACCCGCTCTGATACCAATTTAAGGATCATATCCTGTCACTGAGAGGGGGGGGTGAATCAGTGACACAACAATTATATCAATTTTTTATTTATTTAATGCAAAAAAAAAATTAACACAACATTTTATCGTGGAACCCAATTGGGAAAACCACAAACTCTTTTCTATTTAATTATAAAAATTGTTTTACATGTTACATAGAAGGAAGATGTACTTCCTCTTTGATCAACACCGACTAATTAGGATGCACCCACACCCTAGTTTACTAGCACCAACTGGTAGGAGGCTACGACCCTTTGTTTAGTCAGCTACAACTGACAAGGAAGAACCAACTCCCTCTGTAGGCACCAACCTACCCTTGCACCACCCAACCATCCTTAATGCATAGGCATTATCTTTTCTTCTTGGAATCTGCTTCGGCTTTTTATCTTCTTATCTAGACTATTGAGACACTTTCTTCTCCCACTCTTCCATGATTATATAATATTCAAACAATGTGAGTGTGACACATTTGTGTCCCTTCATTTTGACCGTCACACCTCTTCAATTAATTAATCTTAATTATTTTTTATTTATTTTACCGTGAAGGTTTTTCATAAATTGATCACATTCATGGATCAATTTAATCCTTTATACTCAATCCCAAATCTCTGTTATTTTCACAGAGACCAAACTTCATGGAGGCGCTTCCTTCAAACCATCATATATGACTGTGCATTACAGAACCATGGGCTTTACCAACTATAACCACATATAACAGCTTCCTTTTTGAAACTCTTATATCATATGACCATCAACGATAATCAGATGCTAAGCCAAACAAGTGCTTGAGAGATTTTTTAAATCAATGGTTACGATTCGATATTTTGATGAGATGGATGGCCACCATTTACTTCAGGTCTCCGAACTCTAGAGATATCAAATATCAAACCTTTCTCTCCTCCATACATCATTCTTCTGGAGCTGACAAACGGCTAACTCATGTCCCTCTTTTGATCAACAGTCAAAATCCTTTTGCATCTTTTCTGACAAGGTTCGCTAACATGGATCTCCCACACGTCCTTGCTAACATGTTATGCTGACCAACAGTCCTGATCCAACAATCCTCATTCATTCTCCATATCCAACGATCCTTATTTACTTCAGATTTCTGGGCTCCGGGTATTTCAAATCTCAAACTGACAGAGCATAAGTTCCTCACATCTTTAGACCCATAGTGAAGGATGTTCATTTGATCATGATCTAGGATCGACGACTTGATCTGTCTGCGATGCAGCTCTTGTGGCTTATCATGTCCTTCCACTTTAACACGATCCAACAGCTAACGGAACTTCGCATTCCAGGGATTTCAAATCTCAAACTGAGGGGGTGTAAGTTCCTTGTTTCTTTACACCCGCAGTGAATTATGTTTGTGGATTAGGTTCTTTAGATCAACAGTTTGATATATTATAGAATGAAACCCTTGTAGCTTTATCCTATCCTTCCACTTTAATATGATACACTGGATGACAGAACTTCACATTCTAGGGATTTCAAATCTCAAATTGAGGGAGCGTAAGTTCCTCATATCTCTTGACCCGAAGTGAAGGATGTTCGTTCAATCAGGATCTTAGATCGATGGCTCAATTCGTTCTGTGATGAAGCTCTTGTAGCTTATCATGTCCTTCCACTCAAAATTGATCCAACGGTTGTAGATATTCTTGAAGAAGATCAACAATCCTGACTAATTGTGAGATTGGAAATAGCACGATGTTTAATTATTCTTTCAATCTCTGCAATCTATCTCTGCAATCTAATAGTCACGATTAATCTGACTTAAACTAGTCATTAGTTGGATCAACCGCAGTCATAGATATTTGAAGTTATGAGATCTGACAATCCATACAAATTGTAGGATTGTAATTGGCGAGTAGTTTAATTCTGCTCTCGCTCCCCGCAATTCATCCCTGTTGTTAATCAGGCGATTTCGCATCAACAATTATGATTTGATCTAAGTTTCATTCGCACCATACCTACTGATTTTCAACGTGCCAATCTCTTCTGATCTTTGATCTCTGCATTTGCTAACCCTCCTAAGATTTTATTGTTGAATTATTGATCCTATCATGATTAACAATAGTCAAGAATGTTCTTCTGCCGATTCTTTTTCTTCATGAAATTGACCTTGCTGCTCTGCTTACTATGATTGTTGACATCAATGACAACACATGAATGACAATTTTTCCAACACCCGGTTGTCAAGAGGTATAAACTAGTAAGAAAATAATTCGAAAGGTATAGTCCACCCAACTTCCATTTCACATTTATGTTAAGTTCTACTAATGAGGAGCCCAAGTCAGTTAGGGAGGAATTCAACTCGATAAAGGGTAGAATATGGAACGACACCATGTTCAAAAAGATGGAATCCTTGCATAAGAATCAGGCATGGAATTTAGTCAAATTTCTTAGTGGAAGAAATCTCATCGGTAGCAAGTGGTTATTCAAGAAAAAGATGAATGTTGTAGGTCAAGTCGAGAAATTCAAAGCTTGACTAGTAGTGAAAGGATATTCCCAAGTTGAAGGAGTTGACTTCGGTGATATTTTTCCTCTATTGCAAAATTAACTTCTATTAGAGTACTAATTTCTATGGTTGCAACATTTGATCTGGAAATAGAATAGATGAATGTGAAGACAACATTCCTACATGGGGACATGGAAGAAGAAATCTACATGAAACAACCTAAAGGATTTGTAGTAAAGGGAAAGAAAGATTTGGTGTGTGGATTGAAAAGATCCCTTTATGATCTAAATAAATCACCAAGGATGTGGTGCCAAAAGTTTGACACATACAACCTTAGTTTGGGATTTGTGAGAAGTAAGGTTGATCACTGCATATATTCCAAGGAAGAAGGTGGGTGTTTCATATATGTAGATTTTCATGTCAATGACATGTTGTTAATTGGAAGCAACATGGATGCAATAAAATAGGTGAAGAAGATATCCATGAAGTTCAAAAAGAAGGATCTCAGTGCAATGAAATTCATTCTAGGAATGGAGATCAAGAGATATCAAGCAGCTAGAAAGATATGGTTGAATTAGAAGAATTATATTGAAATAGTTTTGAAATGTTTCAACATGTAGGATAGAAAACCTATAAAGGTGTCAATTCCTATGGGAGCAAGGCTAACTATTGAACAGAGTCCAAAGACACGGGAAGAGATAGAGGACATGGCATATGTTCCCTATGCAAGTGTTGTTGGTAGTCTAATGTATGTGATGGTATGGACTTGGCCATATATTTCCCATGCATTGGGAGTGTTAAGAAGATACATGTCGACACCTGGTAAAGAGCACTAGACAACTGTCAAGAGTGTATTTAGGTATTTGTGTGCCACAAAAAATTATGCTATATGCTACCAAGGGAAATCTAGAGGCAACAGTGAATTAGATGTACATGGCTTTGTCCACACCAAATGGGTAGGAGATACGGATCGATGAAGGTCGACCAGTGGATATGTGTTTAAAATGTTCGGTGGAACAATCAACTGGATGAGTAAGTGACAGGCGGTCATAGCCTTGTCAATGATAGAAGTTGAATACATGGCAGCCACTCATGGAAGCAAATAAGTAGTATGGTTGTAATGATTGTGTTTAGGGATTGGGTTTGAGGAGAGAGCTATGAAGATAAATTGTGACAGTCAAAGTGCAATATTCCTGGAAAATAACCTTGCTTTGTTAGAAAAACAGGATTGTGGAGCAATAAAGTAAAACAGATGTGGAAATAAAACACAAAAGATACATAATACAATAGAGACACATATATACATGGTTCACCCAGTGTGGGCTACATCCACCATAGAAATTTCTAGGTCCTTCCTTTATTATTATCCAACAAAATGAAGGGATGCACCCTACAACACATCCATTGTAACTTCCTCTTCCTTCTCTCATAGTCTCCCCTCTCAAAATACAATATTCACACACATACACAGCCGCAATACAATTCCCTCATGAAACGAGGGTTTCCTTCTAGGGAAAAAAACCCTAACATAACTTCTACCGTAAGATTTGTGACCTTATAATGAATGATCTAGATTGACTATGAAATTACAATATTTTATAAGGAAGTTTTTCCCAAAATTTCACCTTAGGGGCACTGCCCTTGAATCCACCACTAGGGGGGATGATCCATTAATTGTCTTCGCCCCTTCTAGCCCCCCCTAAAGAAAATAATGAGGGGGAAATCCCCCACACACACCCCCATCAGAAAATGGGATCCAAGCACAACTGAAAAATACCTCTGAATCTGGAAGATAATCAGGCTCCACAACCAACATGATTATCATTCCAATACTAATAATATTAATGTACAATACCATTTCATCAGAGATATGTGGAAAGCAACAAATTTTTGTTGGAGAAAGTAGACACGTGGAAAGCATAACAGACTCCTTGATCAAGTATGTGAGTGATGTGAAGTTCTCTTGGTGCAGAGAGGCAATGGGAATTGTTTCCCTAGGTATGTGAACAAATGTTCAGAAAACTCCTAGTTTCAACAAAGAAGACAATAAGTGGGATAATGTTGGGTTTTTATATTCTTTATAGTAAAATTCGAGTCGAGGTCTATCAACCAACAGTGAAATTCGAAGGTCGAAGTGTTCGACCAAGAAAATTCGAGGTCAAAGTAATTGATATCAAATCGAAGAGGTTAGTTAATAAGAGGTCAATAGTCAGTCATGTGGCAACCGACTGAAGACCGAATGAAGGTTGATTGGCAGTCGACTGGTAATCCGACTTGGTAGTCGAATGTAAAAAAATACCAAGATTTGTGGGATTTGTAGCCAATGATCTGCGTGGATCTGTAACATTGTTTGGGTGCCTTTATTTAGGGTTTTTCCTACTTTAAAACCTATAGATAAGGTGTAATGTAATACTGTGGAATCTAATCAATAATCGTGAGGTTGTTGGTCATATAAATGTAAGTCGAATTGGAGTTATGGTTGTTCTTGTATAAGCAAGAGGTTATGATGTCAATTGTGTCTTAGGTCTGGACCAAGTTTAGGCATGTAACCTTTTATTCTGAATGAATAAGACAACAAGAGAGAAATACGCTCAAGAAATACTAGTTTTCCCATTTGGGTTTCGAAGGTAAAATCTTTGTGTACTGTGTGTTTTCTTTGTCATTTGTTTTATAGCTTAAATATGTATTCTTCTCTTCTACTAGGTTTAGCATGGAAGTGTATTATTTCCTAACAATAATTTTCCATACACTCATAGTTTTATGCCAATTAATTTTGTATGTTTTTTATTTTATAGTCTTATTATATTTTACTTGCACATGGTTTTGTGGACCATGACTTCATCAAGACCCACAACATGATATATCTAAATTATTTGCATTTCTAGATTGGATTGCATCAAAGGATATTTACATCACTAGAATTACATGGTGGCATGATAGATAAGATTGTTCGAATGTTTTAGAAGGTATTTCCCACAAGTTTCATGGACTTGTGGGTCCATATTCGAAATTACCTTGCTAATGGGGTTGAATTAGTTAGGGTGGTTTCATGTTGTTGGATGTTATTCTTGGAGGGGTGCATGAAAAATTTGAAGGGATTTGTTCAACAAAGGGTGAAACTCAAGGGGTCTGGTAGAAGGGTACATGGTATATGATTCATTCTATTATGATGTGCCTACATAAAGCAAATTGACAACAAATCAAGTGGAGTGGTTTGGGGAAACCAACAGGATGAGGGGAAAAGGAAGGGGAGCTACTCCAAATGAATGGAAAAAAATGCATGATAAAGAGTAAATCACTCATGTTTTGTCAATTGTCTACAAAGTAATTATTTAAAGTGCACTTGATAAAATATATTTGATCTCATACTATTTTTTTTTATTTCAGGCATACATCAACGAATTCAGGAATTGATGCCATCAATAAATTTGTTATTTACAATGCAAAGGAAACACAACCATGTGTTGCATTGTATGAAGAGAAGAGAAGGAAATGGGACAATGATAGGAAATAATTTAAACAGTTGAATGATGGAAGTGTGCCTTATCCTAATCACACACACACCAACTATTTGTCTCAATAGTTGGGTGATTGATGAGATCAAAGAGAAATATGGCACATCTGATTATTACCTACATAGTAAAAAGGATGCATTGAACATAGAGATCAAGCACAACAACTCTATAATAATCTCTTTATGTACAATGTTGATTTATTAATGCACATCTGAATTATAACATGTATTATGTTTTTATTAGTGCTCGAGTTACTAGACATATAACACCATCCTTTGTTTGGATTCATATAGATGCATTTATTCCCAGCTATTGGCATATGTGCATCACTCACACTAAGGATGTTGATAATGTATTTTCCAGACTTAACTATAGACTGGAGGTCGAGTTTGACCAATCTAGTCATGCTAGCCACCATGATCAAAACCTAATAGAGGGGGAGTTTGGTTATGCTAGAAAGATACAAGAGATCATGTAAGTGGACTTCTCATCTTTCAAATGTGTTATTTTAGGTGAAAGTGATGGGATATCTTTGAATAGAATAATGTAAAGGAATATTATGATAGTGGGATAATATGTATCAACCCTAAAAATATGTGGGATGAAAAGAAGGTGCCTTTTGTTTTCCCAAAATGTTGCAACCAAGCACCTTTTAACCTCGATGTGTTGGATAAGGATTGGTGATTCATACTAAAACATGATTTTAGATCAACACGTATTTTTTAGAACAATGATGTTATCATGCCAAGCGAGGAAGATTAGGGTAATGGCAATGAAGACCGATGTGTACATATTTTATTTCAACACTTATGTTCTACAAGTGTCATTTTATTATGGTTTTCTATATTTGGCCGATTTTGTTTTTCCTTCATTTTATGATGTTGGATATGAAAATTTAACAACCATTTACAACCATCATTTTGAAAAAAAAATGTTTTGGAATTTCAATCTCTTTAATGATTTATGAATCACTTAAAATGGTAATATATGCATGTTATCTCTTTCTGTAAGATTAACATTAACAAATATTATGATCAATGTCAATTTACTTAAAGGTGTTTTTATCTCTTTTTGTATTGAATATAATAATTTAGAATTATGTTCATGATTTAATAGAAGATATAATCAAACATTTTAATTAAATAATTAATCAAATCTATTTTAAAATTGTTTTCATGATTTAATACGTAAGATGTTGTCATTATTTGTAACATTAATATTAACAACTATTATCATCAAGGTTTGATTACTTGAAGGTCTTTTAACCTCATTTTATATGTAGTATAATAATTAAGAATTATTTTCATGATTTAATATGCAAGATATTGTCACTATTTATAATTTTAATATTAACAACTATCACTATCAAGGTTAGTTTAATTGAAGGTAACCTTTTTATCTATTTTTATATTTAATATAATAAGTATTTTAATAGTCAGTTAGGTCTAGCTCATGTGGTTGTGGGATAGTGTGTTATCTCCCCACCCAAGTGAAAAAAGAAAAATATTTTTACAATTTAATAGAGAATTTAATGAAACAAATTGATTTTAAAAATTAACTAAATAGGATCTAAAATTTATTGATGATTTAATATGCAATATTTTATCACTATATAAAATTGGAGGAATGATTATTTTGTTAGATTTAACAATTATAATTTTAATTTTTAAAAAATTAATAATAAGTTTAGTAAAAGTATTTTTTAAATGTCATTTAATTAAAAATGATTTAAAATTTAATCAAATCATGCAATCACTAATTCAATAATTTAATCATGTTTAAAAACATATTTAATAAATATATTGTATCTTATTGGATAATAAAGAATTCACCCTGAAAAAAGAGTCAAACAAATATATTGTATCTTATTGGATAATAAAGAATTCACCCCGAAAAAAGAGTCAAACAATATTATATAGTACTTTTTTTGTGAAATCCACATTAAAACAGGTCTGATCACCTTGTTTCTCGTTGATAGGCCATACTCCCATGGGCTAATATCATATGGTATTAAATGAATATAATTTATGTAGTTGCAATCCAAATTAAATGATTTCATATAACTATTGTTAAACATTATATGGAATCTCAAATTTAAATGAGTGGTACATCTAAAATTTAATTTAAAAGAAAAGAAATCATTAATAATGGTAATAATTAACATACACGTAATATAAGAGTGGTAGGTGTGAGAGGGAGTCTTCATGATCCCAGAGGAAAGAAGGATGTCTATTATTCCTAGGGACTTGGGAACGTCTCAAACAATTTAGTTAATGCAGCTTACTCATTGTGGTGAGGTCTCTCCATCGCAAAGGATGAAGGTTTTAGGACTATGATAGTGTTTGGGGAGTCAACATTCATTATCAAAGCAATGGTTGATCTAGTTAGACTGAGGGACAACAAATTTAACTCAATCATCTCTTCAATCAAACAAATCCTTTCATATTTTGAACAAGTCTTGTTTTATCACATAAAGAGAGAAATGAATGGAGAAATGGTCCATTAGGAAAAGGTTACCTCCTACTTAGGTCCAAGTCTTGTTTTATCACATAAAGAGAGAAATGAACAGAGAAATGGTCCATTAGGAAAAGGTTACCTCCTACTTAGGTCCAATCATCTTGAACAAAAATGGTGTATTAATCTATAGATTAATCTCGTGATTTATTTGTTAGTGGATATTTATTAACACCCAATCCAATATGCATTCATCATTAATCAACAATTGGAGGTGATTTTCGGAAGGAAGGTGTGAGATGGCCTTCTCCTCATTCCCATATAGTTTGGAAAGCCTCACCCATGTTAATTAAATATGAAGGTATGAACCCTTGCATGAAATGTGTGATTATGTCGACCCTATCAACCACCTTGGGAATATTGGTGTGGACGTGATGAGCCTCTTGATGGGGTAAATTGTGTATAGAGTTTTCTAAGGTAGGTGATTTTGGGTTGCATTGGAATTCTAATGTTGGCAACTTCTTGTGCTCTAGCCAGACAAGTCCTAATCATTTTTCCTTTGTCTTTGATTTATATTATCTCTAGTGTCTTTGGAATTATATTTTGGAGCAATTAGAGCAAAGAAAATTTGGATTATATTTTATTTCAATGGTTTGGGAATTGGTTTTTCCATTTGGGGTTTTTAACATTAGTTATGATCTAGCAAGTTGTCATATCTATCCCATTTAGTTTGTTCCTTGGATTTATAAGTATGGAAGGCATAGCTAGGTCTGTCATGGATAATAATGATATTAAATAAGTTAGACGTGTTCTCTGCAAGAACAAAGATATAAATTAGGCCAACAGTAATGCTCTGATGTTAATTTCCTCCAAAATTTCAAAGCTTGAGTAGGCTAGAGACACACACAATGCTAATATTATGAGTATTATTCTTCTTCATGAATAGTGAATTGATTATATGGAGTTTGAGTGTAATAGACTCTTCTCATTGGTTCTTTTTCAGCGTATGGAATATCTCTCATTTTCCTTCAACAACCACGACACAGGGAATTCACTTCAAGCAAGGTTAATGGAAGATGAAACAATTCACCAAAATCACAATCCTATGGAGATTAAAGACCTAGTCTCCCCCCATTCAAGAGAGGGGCACGAAGCACAAGGAAATTTCCAATTATTCCTAATTTTGGATTTGTTTTCGAGTTGTTTTCATTTTGTTTCAATATGCTAAGTAGGCTACTAATATAAATATGTTGAACTCCTATTTGGAGAAGGCATTAGTAACTATAGTTATTCTATTGAAATTTGTATAGTTTTGGTGAAATCTATGAACTCTATTGAATGTAATCATTGCTAGATTCAACATAACCATCTTTTGAATGAATGGGAATTTATATTTCAGTTTTTAAAAAAAGCACACACATAATACATTATATAAGTCAAACAACATTAACATAAACATGATATGAAAAGTCATAATATACATGAATGATAATATCAAAACAAATATATATGTTAATTATATGTCAAGTCAAATATAAATGTCAAATATGCATTGCAATAATCATTGTACATTTCAAATATTAGTATTTAGGTCCACCACTAGAACTGTAGGCATCAATTCCTATGCCAACAAAACTAGAGGTGTGATCAATGCCTCCACTATGTCATAATGTAGAAAGTAGAGTCTCATATATCTCTCCACTAGGATTTAGATCATCCGATGTGACCATAGGATCTATAACATCAATAATGAGTGTAATAAATGAAGCAATTGGTGGTGCAAGTGTCATAGTTGGTGGTGCAAGTGGAGGAGGAGGGGAAGAATATGGTGGTGGACCTTCTAGAGGAGAATATGTTGAAGGTGGATAAAAAGGAGGGGAAGTATATGGTGGTGGACCTTCTAAAGGAGGATATGTTGAAGGAGGAGGAGGAGAAGAGGGGAGGATATGGTGCGAAATTTTTTGGAGGAGAAGACTGAGAAGAAGATGGTGTTTTACTTACTCAAGGAGGAGATGTCAAACGAGCCCTCAATCCCTCAAGTAGGTTGAGGGAACTAACAATGTGACACATCAATAACATCATATAGTGAGGAAGGGATCAAATATAGTTGTGAAATATTAGGCTCCCACATGATATCTCGATATCATACTAGAACCACTCCATGGTGAATCATCGGTGTACATATTGGATCTACCACCTAATGATAGAATTTGTGATCTATCATGCTTGACATTCTAGGTCTCTATGTATGAGCCGACTAATAAACCTCGGCCATATCCTTATCATGTTGGGGAGGATACTAACCAAAATAAAATCCAATAAATGAAAAATAGTAGAAAAAAAAATTAGACAATTTAAACAAAACATTATAATCAATTACATGTGCAATAAATAAGACAAAGAAATATGCAACTAGACTAATAAAAAAATGACAATAATATTACCTCTCTCATATGTTAGAATGTCTTGACTAAATAGAATTTTTTTACATCCTAAAAATCCATCCTTGTGTATGGATATTGTACAATATCAAGGATGAGATCATCCTAATTAACTAACAAATCTAACACCTCTAAATCCATTAGCTTACATGGGTACTTTGACTAGCCCCTCTTGAGTGACATTCACCCTCACATGATGTGCATATTCACATCACTCATAAACCTAGGAGAGAAGTAGTATAAATTTGGTTGATTTGCCAACAAACTCTCAAAAATAAAGTAAACAAATCTAAAGAAAAAGGGAAGACATGTCTCCCTTCAAACATGCTACAACAACAATTTATAGAGAAACAAAACATTGTTGTGAAAAAAATGGTAGACCACCTGATCAATCTAATCCTTCAAAATAAATTATCTACATAGTGAATTAGAAGAAAACTAATACACTTCCCATAAGAGGAATGGTGTTCTATTATTGTGACCATAAGGGATAAGCACTTAATCTCCTATGAATTGAAAGAATGTAAACTCAATTTCCCCCCAACCAACTAGAACTCACTATATCTCTAGAGATATTCCATCTAAATCTCTCTTGTAATCCCGAGTGGTAGGTCATGTAATTAGGGAAAA
>JZKD02S1890903.1:529900-552267 GCA_000966675.3 Picea glauca
GCATTTTTCGAACTAAATACTTTATCTCCCTTTTCTTCTTTATTTTGGGTGTATATGTTTCTCATTTGCTACAAATATTGTATCAGTCATAATGCAAAATCTGGGTATTTACAATTTTACTAAGAACAAAGTTGGGAAATTATTGTTTTGAGGGATCATATGGGATCATTTTTAAAAATTATTTCAATCCAAAGTAGACCTTGAAATCTATTTCCTAACCCATCTTGAATTTTTAAATTTGGATATCAAATGGAGAAATTGTGGCCAAAATACACACTAGGTGTCACACAGGAAATTTAGGGATAGAGTTGGGATAGTTTTTTTTTGGGAGACCTGATGGATATTTTCTTCAAATATGTTTCTAAGGTATAATATTATAAATATAACTTCTAATTCAATTGGAATCACTTCAATTATATATCGTATGAAAAAATTATGCCTAAAATACTAGTTGTTTTTCTTAAATCTACACCCCTAAAACTTTGTCTCATAAGTTGTTCACTAGCATATTTGACCCATCAATTCTTATTGTCTTCAAAACCTAATTATACTGGGAATACACACATGAGTATTGTTTCATATCCAATTTGAATCATGTTGATCCATCATTAAACAAAAAATTTATATTTAAAATAGTAATTGATGGTCTACGTGGGAATTCGAAAACAACTTTGTCTTGTAGGTTGTTCTTAAGCAGATTTGGCATAGCATCTTATGCAATTTTTAAAAATTATATATAATTGAGATAGCCCTATGAATTTAACTTCATTTGGAGTTGTAATAACTCCTATCAGGCCTTGAACAAATATTTTATCAAAAAAATACCACTGGGTAGTCTAGCTAGCCAGCACTCCTCGACGGGTAAAAGGTGAATTTTACTTTACTTATTCTACCTAGGATTTGTTTTAACAAAGATATTTGTCATATTTTTTTTCATATTTATTGGATGAAGAGATATCAATCATCTCTCTTATTCCATGATCTCACATTTTATTGTAGGTAAGTGCTAAGTTTTTGCAGGTCCCAGGAAAACTAAGGAAGTCAACTCATGCACAAGTGATTATTGAAGACAAAATTTCATGCAAAAAGGGGCATACCCTCCTGAAATACTTCATATCCATTTATGAGCCTATCATTTTCTATAATGATACTATTATAGTGTCACTACATGTTGCTACATGTTGTTGTTATACTAATATTACATGATGTTGCTACTCTTGCCTTATTGTTGCACTACTACCCCAACTTTTTCGTCAAAGTTGCAGATGGATCGAAGAACAAGACAAATGGAGAATTGATTTGAAGATAAAGAGAAGGCCAATACCCTAGAAATAAATATGCATCACCACGTTTCCCACATACTTTTTGCAAATGAATCCTTTCAAAATACCTAGTATTTAGTATGCTCATTCATCAGTACCATGGTATGTCTATGCATTTTCGCCTTCCCAGTTTAGAATAATTCCATGTTGAAGATCATTCCTTTTTTATTTGGTTTCCCTTGAAGATTAAAATTTTCCACTACTATCAAGCCATGGCGTTAGCATCATCACTTCCTACTTCCTGCTTCTCACATCCCTGTTGGATGCAGGCCTAGTTAGGAGAAAAGGTTATTTTGGGATGAGAAGCATGTAAGAAGAAAAGAACAGCTGGAAAGAAAAGCAGCATGTGTAAGCAAAGCAGGTGAGGTGAGAATGCAAGGAAGACCTAACAACGCTAGGTTTAGGTTTTTTGTAATTTATTGTAATGGTTGATGAGCCAAGAATATAAATAGGTAGTACTTAGAGGGAGATAGGGAGATATATATCAGACAAGAGGGGGGGCGCTCGAGGAGGAGGAACTTGTAAGAATTGTACTAATCAGTAAGCTAGTGAGCTAGGGAGGTAGTGAGTGACTCAATCCTGAGGATTATATCACATGTTGAGGAGCTTGGTGTGATCTAGTCAGCCTCACAGGGATCGAGGAGCCTGTAGAAGAGAGTAGGACCTAAGAATGTAAACACACGTGGTGTGATATATTATTGAACCATAATAAAAGCTTGAGAGCCAGATCTTTGTGGACATATCCCAGGAGGGGGTGAACCATGGTAACACTTGTGTTATGTGAAAGAATGTATGCATCTTTATTGTTGTTAAATTTTGAAGGTTAGATGAATGAATTAGCTAGTTGAATTTGATATTCCACATGCATGAGTAGAATGGCTACTATAATCAAATATTAGATTGAATGAATAAAGATTACAGAGTATAACCACAAATCTCCACTCATTCCTAGGTTAAAATACCTGAGTATTGAAGCCACCCATAGAGCTATCTCAGGTGAGGCTATGTAGTACACCCTATGTGTTGCATTGCCTTCTAGTCTTCCAGAGGGGACGATAGTTTTAGAGGGATTTTGTTTGGAGCTTATCAAATCTGAACCAAGGTCAATCTATGATAATAAGGTAGGATCATAATAACCCATAAATAATCATAAGTAGAAAATACAAAGACAAATAAAAGGGTTAAAATCCAACAAATGGTTATGTTTTCGGTTGGTTGGAAAAGAATGGGATTGATTATATGAGATTTGCAGAAGACGCGTTAAAACAATGACAAACCGGACGACAAGACGTTGAGAGAATGACAATCTAAAAGGAAATGTTGAGACCGTGGAACCCAATGAAGGCAGAGATAGAGAACTAGTTGAAAACGAAGGAGTTGGATTTTTCACAGAAAGATGACAGAAACCCGAAGTTGACACCATGCAAATATCTGGACAAGTACATATTCAACGACTTGCATGAAATATTTTTTTGTGATTTCCCGCATTTATTGTAGGAGTGGATAAAAAGATTGAAAGACAACCATCCCACAAATCAGATCAGATAGTTATAGTGGAACCCTAAAGAGATTGTGCAGTTACAACGAGTTGATAATAAGTTTACACGTGCAGTAGATTTCTGGTTAGACAACATTGTTGCAGGATTTATCACAGAAGTTGCAGTAGATACAATGAAGTCTTATAGCGCTGTTGAATAAGATTTCTTGAAGGGACCTTGAGGTAGTTATATCAGATCGTTATATACTTCTATTAGAATATTACTATATAACAAAGGTGTAATCACAATGGATTTAGACAGCTAAACTTCCCTGCATGCATGGGGGAAGGGGGGGGAGCACTGAAAAGATAAGGAGGAATGGAAGGAGAAAGGAATAAAGGAAAGAAGGAGGAGGCCTTGGACCCAATTATGATGGACGAAGACCAGATCAAGAAAATCATCACAACAACTAGAAAAATGCACAGTGGAGTACCCTACCAATATAAGGTGAACACCAAGAAGAGAGTCATAGCCGCAAGGGAAGGCTTGGCAAGTGATGAAGAAGAGGTAGAGGATCTCTGGGATGTGGAGAATATTGAGGAAATATTGCACGCAACATATGAGAGGAAGATGAGAGGTCCAAGAGAGGGAATAGAAGGTAGCACTCCTATCCATATCAGTGTGAGTGTGGAACCCATAAACCCATGTGCGACTAATACATCAAGAAGAACACCACCATTTAGACAACTAAATTTTGGGAGAAGGAAGATAGCAGGAAGTACATCTACATAAGGAGCAAAAACTGGGGGATCCAGTTCATGAAGCATTAGTCAAGTATATACACCATGCAGAGGTAGTAGTTCAACATTCGGGATGGCAGGACATGATCCCACCATCAGGTTACTATAATTCAAAGGAGAGGTGTTGGAGGACCCTAAGGAGCATTTGTTCATTTATGAAAAGATATGGGAAGTGAAATATATCACAGATGCGGACACTAAACTTGCACAGTTAGTTATCACACTAAGAGATCGTGCACTGGATTGGTAAATGAGTTTAGCTGCAAACAATCTGCTAGGGACAACCAAAACGATTGGAGATATCAAGAAGTTGTTGATAAATGAGTTCCAGAAGCCTAGTTCATAGGATCAATACATGAATGAGATGATAGATATTAGACAAAAACAAGAAGAATATGTATGGGATATTGACCAAATATTCAAATGAATGAAGGGAAAGCTAAAGTATGTCATGAAAGATATGCAGCATAGGCATTTATTCATCAATTCACTTCTACCACACTTGAAATACCCCTTGTGACATCAGAAGTTTCAGACACAGGTAGAGACTCTACAGGAAGCCCTACAAATGGAAGAGAACCAATATCAGAAGATAGATCTAGCCATAGAGGAGATGAAGGAGGATATGAAGAACTTAACATTCCAATTAAACCAGAAAAAAGGTAAGGACAAAAGATAATTCATTTGGTGTACCACATGTAGGATAGAAGGACACCATAAGAATGAATGTCCAACATTCGGGTGGTACATGGCAGTAGGAATTCCAAACCCATTTCCAACAGGAGGACTATGGTGTCAGATCTGTAAGAAACGGGGACATGATCCATACCACTTCCCAATAATGCAGAAGTACCATATGGTACCTAAGAGCTCATATTGAAACTTTTGCAAGTTAGTAAGCCATGATGACAAAGATTGCAGAACCATGTACTTGATGAGGGAAAGAACATCAGATGCTTACAGGGTGCAGACAAAAATGATGGCTGGCCAAGCTGCACCACAATTTAACCAAGTACCAGCCTCATATAACACTACGTAGCAGTAGTATAACAATGCGCAACAACAATATAACACTGCACAACCGCAGTACAATATCGCGCAGCCACACTATAATCCCACACAGTATAATCAGGCGCCTCATTATAATGCACCATGAGGGGATCAAGCTGGTTACAGAGGTGGAGGAAGAGAAAGAGGAGGCTTTGGAAGAGGTAGAGGACTAGTGGCATGCCAAAAATGTCAACAACCAGGACACTATGCAAGAGAATGTCCACTTCCACCTACAACATGTATGTATTGTCACGCATCAGATCAAGACACGGAAGAATGTCCTACACTATTGGGAAAGATCCATGAAAAGAGAATTCAGAACAATAAGAATTTTCAGTGGATTTTGGCAGAAGCAAGGGATGAAGGAAGAAACATCAACACCATTACATGAGGAGGAACTAAGACAGGAAACGACGCAATAAGACAAGATCCAACACAACACCAATGGGTGAAGAAGAATGTCGAACCAAAGAAGAAGTTTGATGCATAGAAAAAAAAGGAGATATTCAAGTAGGCCAAACAAGAATTCCTGAAGCTAGAAATTGGATCAACATAAACTGCGTAGCATAATAAGGAAGTACTAGCATACGAGATGCCTCCATCACTAGATCACACCAAAGAAGCACAACCCCTGAGAAAAGTAAGTACGATTAAGGGTTTTTTTCAATCCTGTGTTAAAATACTACATGATCCATCATATATTAAAGTATTACAAAATATGCTAGAAATATGTAGCATAGAGGCAAAAAGAAAGCTAGAACAGAAAATAGTTAATCATCTTCATACAAGGAGGAGAAGAAACAGAGAATTCAGACTGAATGCTAACATTGGAGATTTCAACATGGGAGATATTATACTGGATTTGGGATCTGAAGTAAATGTGTTACCCAAGAATACATGGCAATGTATGGGAGAACCCACATTAAGATATTCACTTGTTCATCTGAAAATAGAAAACCAACACAGAGTTATGCCAATTGGAAGACTAAAAGGAGTGACAATAGATCTGGATGGAGTGTGTATTAAAGCCGATTTCAAAGTAATAGAGATAGTGGATAGTGAAACACCTTATCCAACATTGTTTGGATTGGATTGGGCGTTTGAAAATCAGTCCATAATCAACCTAAAGATGGGGAAGATGACATTCGATTCAAGAGAATACAGAGTCATCGTGCCATTGGACCCATCAGAAGGGGAAAGGTTTGTAGAACCTACTATCTTAGACCTGGAGAAAATTAACCAGTTGTACAGAACAACCACGTGAGAAGAAGATTATGTGAACCCAATTGTGGATGGGGTACTCAGTTGGAGAAGCATCACCTCATGTGCATCAGACTCAGATACAAGCTTAGAGAATTGGCAGCAGAGGTTACATGAGATCTCCACAAGAAGATGTGCAAGAATAGACCGCTCATTAAGATGGGTAGGTACGGAGATAAGGGACCCTCCCAACTTCCATGGGGTGAATGACTTAGAAGCATTCTTAACACGATACAAAGATGAAGAGTAAGAAAATAAGAGGCTCTTATCCCTGGATATAGCACTCATGGAAACGCTTGCAAGATGGTGGGGTTCACACAAAGAAACAGTTAATGACTGGTACCAATGTAAGCAGTTACTGCACATTAGTTTTGGCACAGAATAGGGAAGAAACCAACTGCAAAAATATGACAAACAGGGGGCACCAATAGAAAACTTGGAGAAGTGCAGAACATTATGGAGGATGACACCACCAAAGGAATGGCCTCATCATTTTGTTCACACATTAGAAGGGATTCCAACAAACTGGTATACAGACTAGGAATTATGTAGGGAACTAAAAACTAGATAGTATTACAGCAGAAATTTACAGTCACTTTCTCATTCGAGCATGGGAACCCCAACGTAGACTCAACACTTAAACAAATCAGAGGGGTGATATTCATTAAAGAACCAAAAGTTGAACTAATGACAGAAGAACAACAACAAAACAGACAGACAGTAAAAGAACTATTGTCATGCTACCATGTGCAGGAAGAAGCACCAGATGAAGATGACCCGCAAAACATTCAAATTGCATAAGTTGAAGGTGAAAGAGAAGTGGAAGGTCCAAATCTAGAATCATAAGTATTTTTTGTGCCTATCAAGGTGAAGAAAATCAACATTGGGATAGTTGAGAGTCCCAAAATGACCAGCATTGGAGACTACTGGGACAAGCAAACAGTGGAAATCATAACAGAGTTATAGCACGAGTACAACGACCTGTTCCCAACAACGTTCATAGAAATGAAAGGAATAGCAGGAGATCTAGGTGAAATGAAGATACCTCTCAGATCTGAGGAAAGACCGATCAGACAAAGACCATACAAACTAAACCCTATATATAAGCAAAAAGTCAAAGCAGAAATTAATAGGATGTTGGAGGCTGGAATCATAGAACCTGTGGAGGAATCTGAATGGGTACACCCTATGGTAGTTCAGGAGAAAAAACAATGAGGAATAAGGATATGTGTCGACCTAAGGAAGTTGAATGACGTGTGCCTACATGACTCGTTCCCTACTCCTTTCATAGATGAGGTGTTGGAGAACGTAGAAGGATAGGAAGCTTATTCATTCACCGATGGATTCTCAGAATACCATTAGATCAAGATAGCCTTGGAAGACAGGTACAAGACCATATTTTCCACAGAATGGGGATCCTACTAGTACAAAGTCATGTCGTTTGGACTGAATAATGCACCAACCATATTTTCCAGAGTAGTCATAGTTGCATTCAAAGAATTCATCCACCAATTTCAAGAGGTATATCTGGATGATTGGACAATCTATAGTCTATTGAAAGACCATGTAGGGGTGTTGTGGTTGATGTTAGAAAGATGCAGGAAGTGTCATATATTGTTAAAAATCAAGAAGTGCATCTTCAAAACACGAAGTGCATCTTCAGAACACCCTTTCTAGTAGATCCTACCAAGATTGCAGTGATTGTCAATCTACCACCACCAAAATCAGAACGTCAGTTAAGAGCAACATTAAGACACATGAGATACTACAGGAAATTTATAAAAGGGTATGCGTAGATCACTACACCAATGGATAAAATGTTAATAAAAGACATCAAGTTTTAGTGGAATGAGGATTGTCAGCGCGGATTGGACACCTTGAAAGAGAAGATGCTAACCGCACCAATATTAGTATTCCTAGATTGGGAAAATACATTCCATGTGCATGTATATGCATCAGCCATATCACTTGGATCTATTCTGGCGCAACCAGGATCAGGAGAATCGAACCATCCTATAGCATTTGCTAGCAAAAAACTATCAGAATCGGAGCAGAATTACAATACCACAGAGAGACAAGGCTTAGCTATGGTATATGCACTTTAGAAGTTCATACATTACTTACTAGGAAAACATTTCAATATGTTTGCAGACCATTCATCTCTTAAATACCTTGTCAACAAGCCAGTGTTGGGGGGGAGAATTTGTATATGGTTATTGATGTTCCAGGAATTTGACTTCGAAATGGTAGTCAAACTAGGGAATTTGAATGTAGGACCTGATCACCTGTCAAGGATCACTAATGTAGAGGAACCTGTGAATCTAGAAGACAACTTTCCCAACGCACAGTTATTTTCAGTCCAAGTAGCTGATGAATACTTCCCATACATCATTCAATACTTGAGTATAGGGACTGCACCACAAGAATTCAACACTACGCAAAAGAAAAATCTGGTATTCAGGGTTGTAGACTATCAATTGATTGCAGGACACTTATATAAGATGGGTGCAGACAACATCTTGAGACTATGTGTACCAGAACATGAAATACCTAGGATTTTAGAAGAATCCCATGAGGGAATAGAAGGAGGACATTATGCAGGCAAAGCTACTACGCAGAAGGTATTGCGCACAGGACTATGGTGGCCAACTATTCACAGAGACTCAAAGGACTATTACTAGAGATGTGATGTATGTCAAAGGGTCGATAAACCGAATAGACGGGATGAGATGCCCCTGAGACCACAAGTAACCTTGCAGGTATTCGACAAATGGGTAATAGATTTTGTGGGACCAATTAACCCACCAACAAAAAGGTCAAGAGAAAGGTACATTATTACTGCAACAGAGTACTTAACAAGATGGGCATAAGCAGCACCATTAAAATATTGCAGTGCAGAGACAACAACACGCTTCTTGTTTGAGCAAATGATCACTCGATTTGGATGCTCAAGGATTTTGATGAGTGACCAAGGCACTCACTTCATTAACATCACTATTAAGGCTATGACTGAGGAGTTTGAAGTTTATCAACAAAAGAGTACACCATATCATCCTCAAGCAAATGGAACAGTCGAATCCTTTAATAAGATCCTCGAGAATGCACTGAAAAATATCTGCAATGTTAATAGGGATGATTGGGACTTGAATATACAAGTAGTAATTTAGGCATACAAGACCACATGCAAAGAATTGATAGGGAAGACACCATTCAAACTGGTGTATGGACAAGAAGCATTGGTACCATTATAGTTTATGGTACCTAGCCTACGCGTAGCAACAATTACAAACATGATTGAGAAAGGTGTAGTACAACAAAGGATAATTCAGCTGTTGATCATGGAAGACGATAGGATTCTAGCAGGGTTTCATCAAGAGGTACAGAAAGCATGGGACAAAGCTTGGCATGATAGACATATTAAGAGGAAAAAATTCAAGGATGGAGACCTAGTCTTGGTGTACGACAGTAAATCTCTTCAACACCCAAGAAAACTCAGAATGCATTGGTTAGGACCATATGAAGTAAAGAGTGTCACAGATGGGAGAGTTGTACAGTTGAAGGATTTAGGAGGAACATAACTCGAAGGGATGATCAATAGGAATCGACTAAAGCTGTATAGGGATAGTCAACCTCCTAGCACTTAAAAAAAAAAGGGCAACAACAAAGGGGTTACCGCGCCAAACATCAAAAGATAGAAACCAACTAAAAGAGGGGTAGCGCATCGGAAATAGAACATTCACACGCACTCGAAAACGTTAGCGCAATAGGGAAAGGACCAATGGTCAGAAAAAGGAAGAAACAACAGAAATGGTGGGTACAGAAAATAGGCGCCAACTGACAACGGCTATCAAAATTGAATGCCAAGAATGATTGACGAGACGCTACATTAATTGTGTCAACTGGTGACCTTAATGGAATTCAATGGAAAGTATGTGGGAAGCACCAGTTCTTTCAAAATGCAACTTGGGTAACGTCTCCAAGAAGTTTCACACGATTCCTATATAAGGCAAGCACGTGAGGATCAAAAGGCTTACCTCAAAATTGAGAAAAGCACAGAGCAATAGAGTATATGGAGTAGAGAGTGAGTTTGGAGGACTTACAAAGCGAGCTAAGCTCAGCGAAGAACATTTTTACCACCATGGCACCACCCAAGCTAGGAGCATCAAGTCAGGCCTATAGACGACCTTGAAGAAACCTTAGAGCACCGCAACAGCTAGAGGGAAGCGAACAACAACCACCTCAGCCTACAGAATTCATCAACTTGGATGAAATCCTGTCTCCCAATATGGAACCAGAGAGCCCCACACCAGTGGTGGAGGAAACCCAATAGATAGCACCAATGGGAATGGATATTGATATGTCGGAAGGAGGACAAATCCAGCAGGGCCAAGATGCAGGAAATCCTATGCGCCCTGAAAACCCTGAAGAAGCCCCGAGGGTTAATGGGACGGTCCTGAACCAGACAAAAATGGTCACACCAGAAAGGTCACACACAGTCGCGTCGGAGTAGCCACAGGAAGGCATAGTAGAAGATATCATCAGTTGAGTAGAGGCATATGTAGAAGAGAGAACAATGGAGGATAGAACCTTGAGTTAGCCACCACAACATAAGGGAAAGCAACTTGTATCAAGATCACTACACAGGCAAGCTACCACAGCCATAGTCTTTCCGTGCATTCCGGAAGGGGTGCGTGTTGCAGCTAACCTGTTAGGCCATGTGGAAAATCTATGGTACTCAAATCATGATGTGACTGACACAGACAAGTTTATGGACTTTGCAAAGCAAGTTTACCTAGATACTATGGGCATAGGACACTTCGCCAAACCAATTAACCAACCAAAATAGTGGTTAGTCGGACTAGCCAACAGCAGGATTCTAGGCCTATTGGAGATCCCAAACTTTGGAAGGGGGCAAGACATAAACAACTACGTCAAGTATCTAATGGAAGTTACCCATGGAGGATACCTATGGGTGGAAGATCTTGTCTCGATAGATGTATAACTCATTACATATATTACAGGGATGCTATCTCAGGGGGAGACACCCACACAATTCCTCGATAACAAAACGAAGGAGAAGGAACTGGACGAGGAAATGAAGAAGACGTATGGTATAGAAAAAGGGTTGCACTGAATCATAATTAAGCACATCAGTGATGCAAAAACAAGGATGGCCACAAAACTCATAATGTGCAAGTTGCTCAGGAAGTGATGCAAGGAGGAAGTCCCTGTCGAAGTCATCGTAGCTGCAACATAGTGTGCAGAGGGCACTGTACTTAGTTGGGCCATGTACTTGTTAAATATGTTCCTTGAACATTGAAAGGATGCGCAGGACCTGGGGATAGAATTTCACTATTCTTGGCTACTCATCCTAATCGCCTTGGTCGGATGGAGGGAGCCTAAGTATACATACTTTTCCGAGAGATCCACTCGTTGTCATGCAGTGTGATACCTATCATTGGGGATCACTTTAGACCCTAAAAACAAAAGTGTAAATGTAGGCATGTTCGTAGGGTATTATAACGACCTGTAGGAAAGAATTTCCAACACTTGGCGGGTTATGCCAGAAGTGGTCACGTAATATCAGGGCATAGCCAACTTTAAATCGACCAAGCATGTACTATGGATCCAAGCATGAAAGGATCCTGAGAAGGAATGGCTACAATTGTGATAATGTATCAAGGAAGAGGACGTAGAAATGGACATCAAGGATTGGCAGTATGACTTGAGATTTCTAGGCCTAAATCAAGAGATGTCCACAGATAAGGAGGTTGATGCAAGGAAAGAACATACATCTATTGTAGACAAAACTGCACCCAATAAGCCAAAGACAGGACAGAAGCTGGTGCAATAGAAGAAATGGGGTGTCACAAAGAAAGGTACCCAGGCGGGGCAGAAGAACAACACCTAGGTGTCGCAAGAATAGGAAAAATAGATTGAGATAGCACATGGGAACACATCAAGTGCTACTCAACAAGATCAAGGCCAGACCAAGAGGCCAATGATACAAATGGGGGGTGCATGCAAGAAAACTAAGGTGCACAAAACGCCACCGGAATATACAATCACCAAGGACGATGCGGACCTCATGGCCCAAATGGTCCAGGACCGAACAGCCAAGGATTTTGATGAAGCCTGGTGCCAAAGGGATAGGATTTAGGATGATTTGGTCGACATGAGGCAGATCATAGAAACGTAGAGGGTCAATAGAGGAATAGAATAGGTCCCCGCAGAATCACAGACAGGAGCCAAGGCTGGGTCGAGCGAGCAGGAGACGATCTAGACGATAGCACAAGTGAGTTTGACTTTTCACGTTACACCCAGCATGTTGTGCATGGATGAAATTGTAAGCCAGACACCATTGAAATATCTGGCACAAATAGAGTTGGTAATGGGGAAAATACCAACCAAGGTGTTATATAAACTACAAGTCAGTGTCACATAGGAGGTACAGTCGTGTTCATGCATGAATGCAGTAGAACTGCAATAGAAGAAGGACAACAAAGAAGTGTTGGAGTTTGTTCTTGAGTAGGTAAAGCTCGATACCAAAGACACTAAAGATCGCATGAATAGGATCAAGCGGGGATTGGTTTTAGCCTATGACATAATTTTGAAGAGCGCACAGACAGCAGATCTCATGACGAGGCAGAAAATTGATCAGATTGTGCACACAATCGATAAATACAGGTAGGAGATTGAGAACCTCCAGGAACAACTAATACCTACCACTCCACCGGAGGTGAAGGAGAAAAGGAAGTAGGAAGCAGTAGGGAAGATGGAGGAAATGGAACGACAAGTCCGCGCAGTTTCTATTTTGTTTAAAAAAGTAGCACAACTATGGACAAAGCTGGAGGAGGATCAACAGGTACAGTACTGGGACCAAGAAGAGGAGAAGATAAGCGCAGCTATCTAGGACCTAAAGCAGAGGCAGAAGATGATGAATATCACTGAGCGACTCAAAGGAGTACAGGATATGAATAATTTATAAGCAGAACTCATAGCCACGTAGACACAGAAGAAGGAGTGACAAGCTCAAATGGAACCTCTCCAAGAGTGGGCAGCGGATGTCATTACGCAGGCAGAAGAGGCAAAGAAGAACATGGCACAAACTCAGGTAGAGTGCGTTGAGATGATCAGTGAGGAGATTACAGTGCAAGTGTTGGACGCACTCAGAGAAAAGACCATGTAGGCTCAAGCACAAGCAAGGGAACTCACAGAGAATTTCCAAGCTCTCGCAGGAGTTGTTGAAGAAGCACACAAAGTTTAGGTGACTCGGGACGAGCCACATGTCATTGTTGGGGGCCTGTTGGATGGAGGCCTAGTCGGGAGAAAAGGCTATTTTGGGAAGAGAAGCATGTAAGGAGAAAAGGACATCTAGAAGGAAAATTATCACATGTAAGGGAAGCAAGCGAGGCGTGCATGCAAGGAATACCTAACGATGTTAGGGTTAGGGTTTTTGTAATGTATTGTAATGGTTGATGATCCAAGAATATAAATAGGTAGTACTTAGAGGGAGATAGGGAGATATATATCAGATGAGAGGGGTGTCGATCGAGGAGGAGGAAGTTGTAAGAAATGTACTACTCAATAAGATGGTGAGCTATGGAGGTAGTGAGTGACTCGATCCTGAGGGTTATATCGCAGGCTGAGGAGCCTAGTGAAATCTAGTCAGCCTCACAGGGAGCGAGGAGCCAGTAGAAGAGAGTAAGACCTAAGAATTTAAACATGCACGGCGTGATATATTACTGAACCATAATAAAATATTGAGAGCCAGATATTTGTGGATGTAGCCTGAGGGGGTGAAACATGGTAACACATATGTTATGTGAATGAATGTATGCGTCTTTATTTGTGTTAAATGTTGAAGGTTAGATGAATGAATTAACTAGTTGAAACTGATATTCTGCATGCATGAGTAGAATGAATGCTATAATCATATGTTAGATTGAATGAATAAAGATTACAGAGTATAACCGCATATCTCCACTCATTCCTAGGTTGCAAACACCTGAGTATTGCAGCCACCCATAGAGCTATCTCAGGTGAGACTGTGCAGTACACCCTGTGTGTTGCGCTTCCTTCTGGTCTTCCAGAGGGGCCGATAGTTTTAGAGAGATTTTGGTGGGATATTATCAAATATGAACCAAGGTCAATCTATGATAGTAAGGTAGGATTATAATAACCCATAAATAATCCTAAGTATAAAAGACAAAGACCAATAAAAGGGTTAAAATCCAACAATCCCTGACCCGTGTAATAAAGTGACTCAGCTCACTTACAATGTTAGGTCACCTTGTTATCCAATTCCCTTCCTTAATAAATTTGATGGTGAAAACTTATCTCAGGAACCATCAAACCTTGGAATTCTTGAAATCCATCTTGCTGGAGGGCATTCCTGGGGAAATTAAAAAAAAAAAGTAATAAAAGTAAAAATTTATAACTATGGAAACCCTCTCAGCACAGTTAAACAGACCTTGTTTGAAAACTAGCTTGCTAGTGGACAAGGTTTTCAAATAAAAATTTCATTTTCAATTTGTAACGCTTTTTGAATAAATATCTTTAAGTTTCACTACTCCATCAGAAGGTTGTCCCAAATCTCAATTTACAACTCACACTTTGCTTCGAGGTTCCAAGCTTCACATTGTTCTTTCTTGCATAATTTTATATCATTGTGGACCATCTCAGGCTATCATATATTTGTTGAAAATCTCATGGACTTCTTAGGTAAATGTAGGTATGTTTATTTTTCTTTTATTTAATCTAAATTCATTGGATGTTATGATTTGTATTTGGAAAATCACTTGGGTCTCTATCCTACTTCTTGATCTTTTTCTACTTCTTGGGGGTGGAAAATATCTTCAATTTGGGAGGGGACACCATCACCTTTACATCCCATAACATTCCCTCACTATTCTTTTTCAACTACACTCCAATATCCATGCATGAGAAGAATTATGAGTTTCCCTATTGTTACTCCACAAGAATCAACAATAGAAGGCATTATTGTTGTCGCACAAGAACCAGCAGTAAGAGAAAAAAAATTCTTGTTGTTGTCGCACAAGAATGAGCAGTAAGAGAAAAGAAGGCCTTATTGTTGTCAAGCAAGAACCAACAGTAAAGTACCTTGTTGTTTCCAAACAAGAATGAACAGTAAGAGAAAAATAAGGTATTATTTTTTCTCCATAAGAACCAACAACAGAAAAATAAACAGTTGAAAGAGACAATCAACATTTGCTAATACCATATTTTGGTCCATGAGCATTTGTAGGAACATTGAATTAAAAGATGTTTTTTAGCAACATATTTTCCAAGTAGATCATAGTCCATCTACAGGATTTATGTTGTATGAGAACATGCAACATCCTTAGTTTGGGAGGGATGGACTTTTGTGAACTCCATATTTAATACAAGATTGTTGTAGCTGAGGATAACATTTTTTTTTCTCTAGAAAAATGTTTTCAGTTTGGGGGAGTAAGGACTATAGTGCATTCCATACTTAACACAACATTTTTTTCTTGTCCTTTCCATTTAATAGAAAATTCTTCAGTTTTTTTTAGTGGGGGGAGAAGGGAAAATTGTTATCAAGACAAGAATAGATTACACAATAGTTGCAGCAACACTGAGTGGTCATGCTGTTGCAACACGTTTCCAGTTGCTGCAACACCATAAACACAGTTGTTGCAACACCAAAAACACAGTTGTTGGAACACCATAAACAAAGTTGTTGCAACACCAGAAATCCAATTGTTGCAACACCATAAATCCAGTTGCTGCAACACTTGAAATCCAGTTGCTACAACTCCAAAAAGTTAGTTACTACAATACAGTTGTTGCAGCATTAGAAAGGTAGTTGTTGCAACACCAGAAAGATTCTATAGAATCCATTCCTACATAGTTTTGGGTATGTACAACATCAGTTATCATTTTTAGTGTGGAATTCTAAGGAAGCCTTGTTGTTGTTGTTATAGTCCAAAAATTCCTTACCTATGCATACATGACATTGGCCTTTCCACTTACATAGTTTGCCAAAATATTATTGAGGCTTCTTCTTAAAAAACCATTTTTTGGAAAGTGTATGCGCTATGCTAAATTGGTAGCCCACATACACACGTGTGCTCCATACTAGTTATCCCATGTACATACGTGATTTGCATGCTAGTTAGCCCGTGTTTACCTCCAAAAGTTGCAAAAAATAAAATTGCAAGGAATTCGACGGAGTTTACGGGATATAGAGGGTTTCCCAACCATTGTACCCATTGTATATTGTCCCCAAATCAAATAACCATCTTTCTCATATAAAAAGAGGTCTTGGGGTCTCATTTGGAGAGCAAGCAAGAGAATGAGAAAACTTTGCCAAAATCCCTTCCCCTTGTTATCCCAAGTTTTGCATCCCATTCTAAGTTTTGTCCTTATCCTTCCCCTCCATCCCTTTCTCCTTATACAACCCTTTCTCCTTTCCCAAGTGTTAAGTTGGTTATGAGAAGCTAGCGTGAGATTGATGCACTTGGAGCCACGATAGAGGACCCCGGACTTGGTTCAGGGAGCGATTGCCGACGAAAGTTGTAATCTTTTCGATCTTAATATTGAATAAAAGAGTTCATTCTTGTCCCAAAACATTATGTCTATATACTTTTATTGGTTTATGCATGTATGTCTATATCTAAGCATTGAAAGTCATAAGTAGAGATTGTATGTGTTGTAGCATTGTTTTCCTAAGTTTTTGTAGGTCAGCCTTCGGAGGAGAGTCATGATCTAGGAAGTTGCAAAGGACAAAGAGGTCTACATCATCTACAAGGACTTAAGGTGCACCCATTGATCTTCTTTCCTCTCTCTTGTCATTCAGTTTAGATAATTTTTGGGTAGCTTAAGGGTAGAACAGTATTTTAAGGGAATTCAGTGCTCTACTTGTACCTAGACCCATTATAGGGGGATTTTCCCTGATATTAGTTGCTACACAAGAACTAGTAATAGGAAGCCCCATTGATGCTACACAATAACCAGTAGCAAGAAATCAAACCTTACCATGTCATGAGATTTAAACTATGATGATTTGATATTGTTCATGTTATAACACTATTGTTGCTACTCCAATTTTTATGTTATAAGTAGAGAAGGATTTATTCATATACCAAAATATTTTCATTAGTTGGTCATGATTTTTGGTGAAGATACGAAATTTCACAATAAATCAGTTTGTAGTTTGAGAGAAAATGGTCAAAGAAGTTTGTTGCAACACCTCCAAGTTTGTTGCAACTCCATTAGGTTTGTTGCAGATTCACCATAATTGATTGAGGATGCTAATTTTGAAGTTTGAAGTATGGTTCATGATAACTTATAGAAAATGTTAACAATACAGAAGGGTATACAGTTAAAGAGAGAGAGAGAGAGAGAGAGAGAGAAGTGTCCCTAAATTCTGGCTAATATAGAGGTGTTGGGTTGCATGAGGACATGCGACAGTTTCAATTTGGGGGAGATGATGAGCTCCAAAAATTACATCCTTTTATACCATATTTTCCCTACCTCTAATCCATTTCTGCTTACCTAGACCTTGTATCAATCCATCATTGTGTGAGATTTAGAATCAATGTGTTTCCAATACATTTCTTTAGTAGTTTACATGAATTTATGATTAAACATTAGATAAATATCATATTTGCATTTATCTTTGACAAATGGGCTAGTTTGTTGATTGTTGTAGAACCATTTTTATTGTTGTTACTCCTATAACTGAAAATATACAAAGTGGCTACTTGATATTTTTAGTGAAGAGGAACATGAGACTTGGTGTAATGTAGACTACAAGCATCGCCACAACTGTTGCAACACCATGCTTCATTTGTTGCAACACCTTTGGCACATGTTGTTGCAACACCTCTAGTGAAACTCTGTCACCGAATGCATATTTTGCAATACTAATCGATGGACCATACGTGTTGCAACTCCTCCAAAGAAAAAATAATTTGAACGTTGTGGGGCCAAGCTATTTTGGGAAGCTAATAAATGATGAAATATATTGTTCCAAATATGATTAGGAGGCTACAACTCATGATTAATGCTACACCCAAAATTAAAGGCATCCAAATCAGAAGTGATTTTCATATGAATATTTCATATGAATATTTGGGAGCGTTGGGGATAAATTACAAAATTCCACAACATGGGTTTTGTGCAAAACATGCCCAATTAAGTGTCTCACGACCAATTTCCCCAGAAAATGTGTGAGTTGGACGGTACGAGTTGTTATTTGAAGGAAAATTTCCTGTATTTATTGTTGCGACTACTTTCTAAACTTGTTAAATGGAGCATCTACTTCAGTAGCATAGATTTCACCACATATCCACATTCCTCCTTCTGTCAACAAGCTAACAGACCACAACCAATTATGTCTTAAACAAGAATTGATTGGGTAATTTTTCCATTCAAGGATTTTGTTGTTGTAATAATTCCTTTGTATGGATTTCATGTATAAAAATAGTCATTCGCTTCTACAAGAGGGAGGAGGACTCTTAGAGCACAAGTCCGATTTGTAATGGAATAAGTTTTTCAATTTCTCATTTCTAATTCATGATTAATTCATTTGTTTTATTTATTATGTTCTTGATTGATTCATTTAATTAATTGTAGTGCTATGAGCGTTAATTTATTTAATTAATTGTAATGTCGTGAGTGTTGATATAGATTAATATCAGCACTTTATTCTATGGAGGTAGAGCCCACTCCAACAGAACAGAGTGTTGCATAGATTAGACAGTTTTCCCTAATTTTTTGTTGTGTGATTTAATTCTGCAACTTTTCAATTATTTGTCATGTGATTCAATTCATTTATATTTTTAATTATTTAGGAGCGATTATATTTATTTATTCATTCATGCAATTAATTATATTTATTTATGTTCTTAATGCAATGATTATAATTGTTGTTTGGAGTAATGATGAGGATCACCTTTGCAAGGATTAGTTTAGTTGATCAGTTGAATTAGTTAAATAGTTTAGCTGCAATTTCAATTACATTCAAACTGTGGTCACAACCATGAGGGATTACAGGATGGTTGAATTAGTTTAGTTGTGATTTCAATTACACAGACTGGGGTCACAGCCGTGAGGGATTCCAAGCCAACTAAATTTCTTTAGTTACGATTTCAATTACATTCAATCAGGGTCACAACCATGGGGGCTTCCATGTCGGTTGAATTAGTTTAGCTTACTTTCCTTCCATCATGTGTGGATTTTGTTTCTTGTAGTTTGTAGAACCTTGCAAATTGTGAACTATCTATACTTTCCTAGAAAAAGCAATCATTGACACTATGAATACAACATATAGAAAGAATAATTTTTCCTGCATACACAGTGCATGGCAGTTTGCAAGTTCCATGCAATCCTTGGATTGATAATTAAATGCATAGTCCGTCTAACTATCTTCTTTAGAAATTAGGGCGGTGATTAAAAAGTCCCATCACTTATTATTATTGTTTTGAACATTGTTTGCAAATGATCTCGTTTGTGAGCACAGTGCACATATAATTTCACTATTTTCATAGTAAATTTGGTGGAGAATCTCGTTGAGGTAACAGTTGTCCATACTTCCATATGATGGTATTTGTAGATGTGGTAGTGATTCTTATTGTACCTAGATTGATCAATTTTCTTTGGTGTTCGGTGTTTGAAGTTCCTATCAAATTAAGGGGTGATGTTATGTAATTTTATTTTTCCTCCAAACTAAATTTAAGAGGGGGGTGGGGGGGTTGGTTGGAACTAATGGTTCTTGGTGTAACCTCACCATGTTAAAATGTGTAGTAAAACATTAAGAGGAATCCAACCATTAAGTGAATCGATAGAGGAATGGACCCAACTAACCATCAACTGGGAACACGAAGTTGACTATGTCCACTTGATCATTTCATATCTACTTTTTATGGATATTTATGGTGGTGTATGGTCCCATACATTGAGGGTTTGGTCACCTATCCAAGAAATATATATACAATCTCTTATATTGGTTTGGCATACATCTCATAACAAGATCTACTCATGGAAATTTTCTCATTGTGCTTAAGTCCTAAAGTTGTCTATTAACGCTACCACTACTTTTGGAATCTTTGTCTTCACTTTTGTTATTTTCTACATATTCCAACACCATGCGATAATTAAATGCACCAAAAATATGTATTTAATTATTTTTTAAAAACCAATATTTAAATCGAAATCAGTGCACCATATAGAACATTGCACTAGGTCGGTGCTTGTATAAGTACAATGTGCACCAATGATAGTTTGTTTTAAATTATTTTAAACTAATTAGTTTTACAAATTAGTGCAACCTAACTTTGATATGCATGTGATAATATGCAATATGCAACATATTTGGATTAAGCACAACAAATTTAAAACATCTGTGAAAACCTCCCATAACCTACCTTTGCTAGAAATATTGACTATAAATGGAGAATGGAGAAGTGGTACAGCAAAAACCTTCACTAATCGATTTTTTACTTGTAGTGTTTTAATTAACTACATTCCAGGATCTTGTTTTCATTATTTTGAGCTCAGTGTTAGTAAATTACCATAGGATACATGACTTTGATGACTACCTTTTGTATGCTTTCTCTGTATGCTTCTTGATATAAAATGATGTTATCCTGTAATTTTTCTTAATTACGCATTATCATCTTTTATTTATTTTATTTTGTCAAATAATGCAAGTAGTCTTCCACTTACAATGTTTCTTAGTAGGCATGGATGTTTTAGTTGAATTCTTTCCCTTGTAAAAATTTGGATCATTTCCTTTCTCTTTTAGAATAAAAATGGGTCCCTGCCCAATCCAATTGTTAGAAAAACAGGATCGCGGACCAATAAAATAAAACAAATGCAAAAATAAAACACAAAAGATACACAATACAATAGAGACACAGATATACATGGTTCACCCAGTGTGGGCTACATCCACCAGAGAAATTTCTAGGTCCTTCCTTTATTATTATCCAGCAAATGAAGGGATACAACCTACAACACACCCCTTGTAACTTCCTCTTCTTTCTCTCATGGACTCCTCACTCATAATACAATATTTGCAATGATACATAGCCGTAATATATTTCCCTCATAAAAGAGGGTTGTCTTCTAGGGAAAAAAACCCTAACATAGTTTCTACCGTCGGATCTATGACCTTATAATGAATGGTCTAGATTTACTATGAAATTACAATATACATTTACAAGGCAATTTTTCCTTCGGGGGTCTGCTTTCCCTCGGACCCTGCAAGGGGGTAACCCCACCCTACACTCCCCTGCGTGAAGGATTGTACATTCTTCTGGGTTGTAAAGTCTTCATGGGGTATAAACATGACTGAAAACAAATACCTCTAAATCAGGAAAATAATTAGGCTCCACAACCAACAATCTCCCACTTGGAGACTGATCTCAACAACTCCATTGTTGTTGTATCTGTTGGAATATGATCCTTCTTGGACCTGGTGAATTTCTCATATTCACCTTCATGCTTGAAGACCAACTGAAACTGAGTAGGAACTCATTTTCTCCTTGGTTACTCCCTTTGTTAACATGTCTACAAGATTTTGTCTAGTGTGTATCTTTTCCAACTTTGAATATCCATCTTCCAAGACAGATCGTATGAAATGGTACCTCAGTTGTATATGCTTAGTCTTCGAATGGAAAGTTGAGTTCTTTGCAAGATGAATGGCACTCTTAGTGTCACTGTACAACCTTTTGTTCTCCTTCCTCTTTCCCAATTCCTCCATAAACATTTGTAACCAAATCATTTCTTTACTAGCCTCTGTAGCAACAACATACTCTGCTTCTGTTGTTGAAAGTGCAACAACCTTTTGCAGTTTCAAAATCCAACTTATTGTTTTTCCACCTATAGTAAAAACATACCCTGTGGTGCTCCTCCTACTATCTTTATCACCTGCCATACCTAAATCAACATATCCCTGTAGAACAGTGTCTGAACCTCCAAAACATAATGCATGAGTATAAGTACCTCTCAAATATCTGAGAATCCACTTTACTACCTCCCAATGTTCTTTGCCTGGATTGTTCATATACCTTCTCACAACTCCCATTGCATGTCCAATATCTGGTCTTTTGCAAACCATCGCATACATCAAGCTACCAAATGTTGATGAATAAGGGACCCTGGACATGTATTATATATCCTCCTATGTCTTGGAACACATTTCCTTAGTTAATTTGAAATGGTTGGCCAAAGGTGTACTAACTGGTTTTTCATTCTGCATTCTAAACCCCTCCGACACCTTTTCTATGTACTCACCCTGAGACAATGTCAATTTGCGATTTTTTCTATCTCTTGTTATTCTCATACCAAAGATTTTCTTTGCAGCACCCAAATCCTTCATTGCAAATGAATTAGCTAATTTCTTCTTGAGCACATTTATATCCTACATATTAGACCCTGCAACAAGCATGTCATCTACATACAAT
>JZKD02S1890903.1:556228-567637 GCA_000966675.3 Picea glauca
GAAATCATTAACACCCTATCCAATAAAGGTACACTTCTTGGAATTTTCCTCAAGCTTTGTTCTATCTTCTTTATCAATATGGACAAATGCTTCACAACCGAAAGTCTTCAAAAAAGAATAGTTTACCTTTTTACCTGTCCATACCTCCTCTAGAATTACACCATCCAAAGAGATTGAAGGTCCTCTCTTTATTAAGTAAACAGTAGTATCTACAGCATATGCCTAGAACTGTAAAGGAAAACCAACATGCAATCTCATACTCCTTGCACGCTCCATGATTGTCTTGTTCATCCTTTCTGAAACACCATTTTCTTGTGGTGTTCCTAGAACTGTCTTCTCTCTATGAATCCCATGGTATCAAAAATAATCATCAAACTCCTTGCTGCAATATTCACCTCCATTGTCTGATCTAAGACACTTCAACCTTTTTCCCATTTCATTCTCAACCAAAGCTTTCCATTTCTTAAAAGTATCAAAAACATTATATTTTTGTCGAATGAAATAAACCCAATCTTTTCTAGTTGCATCATCAATAAAAGTAACATAATAATGAGAGCCACCAAGAGATGATACATGAGATGGTCCCCATAAATTTTTATGCACAAGATCTAACCTTTCACAATGTTATCACTAAAATTTCATCCGCAAATGGTTACAGGAATCCAGCATCTCCAAACATCTATTAGTTCATCCATGGACCAAAAAATGCATTTCCAAAAGGTCCAAAACTATACAACTAGTAATAAAATTAGCATGCATTAAGACTACATAGGTAGCGTGCGCACCTACGCCATCCATAAATGCAAGAAAAGTGCACATGCGCACGATGTGTGACTGTGGATGCAAAAAACCATGCACCCCTCAGAACTACGCATTTATGATTGTGGTCGTCCTTCCACCCACTCCTGGTTCAGCTTCCAAGTCGATTTGACACCCAAATCTCGACTGAATCCAACTAGGTGGCTGGTCAAAGACCTAAGGGTGCCCTAAAAGGCCCCATGTTCACACTAAAGACTGGTTGAATAATGCCTCAAAGCTTTTCTATAAAAAGAGGCCATGGGTGCACTATATTTTAAAGGAATTCATTTGTATTGTTATGTTCCCTATATTCTCTTGGAGGATCCTCTTTCCTTGTCAAGAGCATATAAGCACCATTTCATTTGAGCTATTCACTTCACCTCTTGAGTGAATGAGCTTGGGATTTCTTCACCATTTCCTTCAAGTTTGCTAGTTGTAAGAAGAGCTCAATCTTTGGGGGTTCAAGAGCCCTCCCTTGGAGGAAGAGGGGACCCATAAGTCTCCCTTTCTCTTTGGTGTTTTTTTTTCACTAATACAATCCTTTCCATTGGTGGCATGAATGTTGTTTATTTATTTTTATAATGTCCTTATGCACTCTAGTTTAGTTTATTTTATTGTTCTTAGCTTAGTCTTTTGTTTATATCACATGATTGATGTTTCTAACTCTTGCATTCATTGTTGTCTTGCCTAGCTAACCCAACTGGGCTTGTAAGCATCTACATTTTGCTCATTTAGGTGACGAAAGAGATGCAACAGATTGGCGACTCCACTAGGGAAAGGTATCAATTTCCTCCCCCATTTGGGTTATTTTATCTCTTCCTTCTGTTTCTTTAACTTGCAGGAACCATAATCGGCCCAAGCTGACCTGCAGAAAGACAAATTCAAAGCTAAGCTGAGAGAATTTCATCCAAAATTTTCTTCATGGCTATGTAACAGACAGTGCATGCATGTTTTAACCCATAGGTGCATCTTCAGCGCTCATGCGCCAAACCTCTATTTTGCTTAGCGCATTCTACGCACCTACACCAAAAGGTTGTTTTTGTTCTGCGCATTGGTGCCACATACGCCTTTGTCCACTCTGCAACCCACGCATATGTCTAGAAAAACACACAGTGTAAGGTTTTTGTGATCTATGGAGGGCCCATAGCCTTCATGAACTTGATTTCATGCACATTGTAATATGCACCACACTTAGATTCCCTCTCCATATAAATGGATTAGTCAAAACATAGGAACTTAGGGGGTTGAAATCATTATTTGTTCCTCTTTTTGTTTTCGTTTTGCCACAGGGATGGCTTTCTTTGACTAAAGTTAAGTGGAAATCATTCTATATCACATATAAAACTTGCATTGAGACCAGAAATTAGATATCAATCATCGAGTATGCTCTTCTCTCGTGCCATAGAGCGATCTTGAGAATCAGAAAAAGATTGAGAGAAAATTTCATCTCCCTTAAAAGACAAAATCTTTAGGAGAGGACAATAGCCCACTCAAGACTACTCCTAGTTTATTTTTCAAACACATCTTAAAATTGTAAGGGCCCATACATGCCCACATGCTACAAAGATAGGATAGTGTTGAAATTTACTTTCTTAGATTAAATCACTAGGGAAGTTTAAAGGTTTTGTAATGGGCTCATACATGCCCACATGTCCACAATATAGGATAGTTTTGAATCTTTCTTAGATTAAATCACAATAGGGAGTTAAAGGATTGGTAAGGACCCACATGTCCACATGCTAGTTTCCTAGGGACTTTAAAATTCTGCAAGGTTGTACCAATGACACATAGTAACTTAGGTAATCAAGACTTGTAAGGACCATGAAAAGTCCACATGCAGCAAGGTGACACCTAAATTATTAAAAACTTGGCACACTTTCACTTATTCACACACAAAGTCACCAATCACTCACATAATTTTATCTAGAAATTGTGGAGGTTGAAGTAAGTTTCCTCCAACGGGATTTCAAAATTCCCCACCCTTTTCTTGACAAGACTATCCACTCCCACTTAATTTCAACGAGGTTGGTTCACACCCCCAATCTCTCAAACAACCACATCTAAAATTTTCTAAAAACTCACTAAGTTTTCCTCCACAGGAGGTGCCAAAAGAACTTTTTAGTTTAGGTAGGATCACGGGGGTAGGCATCCAAGTAACCCCCCGTTATCTGGTTCTCACATCATCAAAACATTATAAGTTGACAAATAGGAAATTTTTAAATCCTCGAAGTCAAGTGTTCCTACACCATAAGGCAGGGAGATACCCATGAAGGGTTGAAGGCCAAGGTCTGGTTGTTCTATGATCCCCCCTTGAGGCACCCACCTCTTGGATGGGACCCATCCCGTGACCCATTTCTAAAGCCAAAAATATAAATGCCACACTTTGACCGAGGTACCTAGTGGCCAAATTTTAGGACATCTACCAAGGTGGTAATTGTGGGCTGCAATTGCACCTTGATCGGATTTTTTGTGGCTATTGGGAAATATTGCCAGCTCTTTCGGGATATGCACCCTCTACCCCTCATTATAACTGATTACTTCATCCTTCACTAGTTCCTTGTCTAGTGGCTTCAGACCCCACTGTCGAGTGCTATTGGAAGGTCCAGTGTTATTTGAGAATAAGGATGTTACATATTTTAGGACATGAGCATTTGTTTTCTTTGTTCTCCCATGCGGACAAAATCCACCTATCCACATGTATGTTTCGTTATCAATTGATTTATGTATGATTCTTTTGTGATTACATGTGATTGTGAGATATATTGTGAATGTCCAAGTTATAACAAAGACTCTTGTTCGTTTATTACTCTCATCACCATTTTTGCACACATCCACTTGGCTAGTTGGACACCATAGGGGACCCACAGAATCCTCATCGGTCCAGATGCTTGCTAAACCTCCCTCCCATTCTAGGGGGAGTTCCTAGTCTTGCCAACTCATCAGCTCCACCTTCTCACACTCTCATGAGTGCTACCATCATTGGATTCGCTTTACTTGGTTCCACTTTACTTGGGTCCACTTCCCAAGGTTAACCACCAACCCACTTTCCTTTACAAGGAAGCGGGGGGCACACTTCTTCCCTGAGAGGAAGTACAACCCCACCTAACCCCCCTCAAGGGTCAGTGACACACAAAACTCATACTATGGCTGAAACTAACCCTCTTCAGGGGCCAAGTACACAAAACATTCCCAACATGATGGGAATTATTCCTCCACCGCAACCCCAGATGCCATACTTGGCTTCCCTAAATATACTGGATTTGACTAAGCTCACCAATGATCATATTTTGTATGACCCTACATGGCCTACAATTCCCACCAAAATTCCTTCAGACATCCCTAAGTTTGAAGGAAAATCAGGAGACAACCCGGCCAACCACATCATGACCTTTCATTTATGGTGCTCTTCAAACAGCATCATGGATGACTCTATCCAGTTGAGATTATTCCAATGCACACTCACTGACCCATCAGCCAAGTGGTATGTAGAAGAAAAATCTCGGTCCCATACGACTTTTGAATCTTTGGCCAAATCATTTTTTACCTTTCAACTACCAATCTGTCATGACAATGGTCTCGAACTGCTCTCATAGTTTAAACAAACCTCCGCCACACAATTCGCTGACCACATTCACAAATGGCGTCGGCGACATAGCCTATGCAAATATGAAGCCACCAAGCAACAATGCCTCAACTGGTTTCTCAAATCACTTGTTCCCCTCCTTGCCAAAGATGTAGCCGCCACCTTCCCATAATCTGAAGAAGAAGCCATTGGCAAGGCTCAAAAGTTTGAGCTTATTTACTCACAATAAGGATACTTATATATGGTACTACCGGATGCTCCGAGACCCGTGCCATTTAGCTAGGAAAAACTTGGGATGTCTCACTCCATGGATGGATTGATTGGTACCATAACACACCACAATCCATACCCCTCACAACCACCTATGCACGGTACACCCCCATATCCACCAGTGTATGGAGAAAACCCTTACTACCCTCCTCCCCCTTATTAGTCACCATACACGACTGTTCCTCCAGCACCCATAAGTGGACCCCGGCCAGCCCCCATCACATGCCTGGTTGAACCACCAAGTTCTGGCAACCCCTCTACTTTAGCTTACACCTTAAGTACTAGTGAAAGCACTACGCCTTCCTATGTACCCTATGGATCATTACCACAAAATAATCCATATTTCCCTTTTCTTGGCCCTCCACAGCCCATGGCTCCACCACAAGGACAACCACACACTGGGGTTAATTTTGTTCAGCCCTCTCCCATTCAACAATATCAAAATTTTGAGTAACTGAATACGGAAAATCCGACCCATCAGTCAAATCATGCCAAAAAGAAAGGAAAAAACCGAAACAATAATAACCCAGAACCAGGGAGAAACAACCCCCTACAAAACCAACCTGCTGGGGGCAACTAGAATCTAGGGAACCAGAACCCCCATGGGGGTAACAATAACAAACTCCAAGGGAAGAATAACAACAATATCTAGACCAACTTCTCTTGTTCCCGTTGTAGTGAGTATGGTCATTATACTCACCACTACCCTCAAATCGTTGGATTTAAACGGATGAAAGAATCTGTGAACGGCCCACGTCCCCCAGCACCGCCTGCCCCTACATAGGCCCCTCAACAATATGTGCGACAACCACCCCCAGTCGTGTTACAAAACCCCATCTCACACTAAGGGGTGATGAACACCCAACAAGATATGCATCCTACCCCACCATAGATGGGACAATATCCCAACCCAGGCACTCCTGCAGACTACACTATCCTCCTCACAAGTGAGGAAGAATTCCTTCTACAAACACGCAGTCGACAATACAACACACCCCCCGAATCTCCTCCCACTACCTCGGAATTACTCCCAGTCACAACTGGACTCCCTCTGATGATTCCACGCCCTAACACTGAACAACCCCTTTGTATTCCTTGCATCCCCTTACGATGGAATGTTAACAACCATCAAGCTAGGGCAGGACACAATTATAGTCTGGTCGATGACTTAGCATAGTCTCATGTTGCCATGTCAGTCTTAGAAGTCCTTCAAACTTGTCCCACTCAATGGAAGTCATTACTCTCTACTCTAGTGGCAGTCGACCCTGTTGACACTTGGCTCATCACCTTTGATCTTGATAGTGGGGAACCCTATCTCCCTGCTCTGGTAGCTTTCCAAATACCAGTTAAAATATGGAACATCATAGTTCACCGATGCATCATTGAAGAAGGTGCATCCACGTGCATCATGTCAAAAACTGTATGGCAGAAACTTGGCTCCCCCGATCTTATACCATCTGCCATCACTCTGAGAGCTTATGAAAAATGACGATCTTCTCCTGAAGGGATCTTTAAAAATGTCCTCATTGAAGTCAGGGGAAAAAACATTCTTATCAACATTGAGGTTATCGATGCCCCACTCGATTACAACATTTTGTTCGGACGTAGCTACATGTACGCTATGAAAGTTGTAGCCTCTTTTGTGTTTTGAATCATGATTTCCCCCCACAATGGGAATATCATCACCATCGATCAAGTCTCACACTACAAGCCCAACCCTTCCTCCAACATAGACAACATATTACCTCTTGTCCACAGTAATTTCGATGCCTACCCACTCATTGAGATGGGCCCTAGAATCTTCAAAGACCCATCCTTGATAGGAACTTACCATGGAGCACAACCGCTCATACATCCCTCAACACAAGTATGTGTCATCTCATCCAAGGGAACTGAAACTAGAGATACCCTACCTCCCACAGAGGCTTCTTCATTATCTGGCGTCCCACTAGTCATAGACCTCCTTCCTCAGGAATTCCCTTAGAACTCTTCTACTCCACCTGTTCTCGATTTCACCCTCCCCCAGGGCCACATCTCGCTTTGGGAGACAGTCCCCCAAGCCATTTCTCAAATCCCCTTCTTTTACCGCCCACCGGGCATACAATCTTTCCAAGTAGCCGCAATGCTTACCCTACCCAATATGGTGCTAGCAATTCCAGTATAGTATCTACATCCACCTATAATGGTCCATCAATCATCCCTCCCTCCCACAATAGAAGGAATCCTTGTGCATATTCCCATACTTACTCCATCCGCACCACCCTCACCCACACCCCCTAGCGACACTGCTATAGCAGGGGGCATAAGGAAGAAGAAAGAGCCCATCGCTCCACTTCCCCCATGAGTTCAGCCTCCTTGTGCACTATGTGAGAATGACACCCTACAAATAAATGCCCATCTCTCTCTGAACTATGCAATTTAATTCAACTTCCTCAAGCAACGACACCGCTCACCGCCTCATCTAGTTCACCAAATACCACCACTACATCTCCTGCTACAGGAAGAAAAGGGTTGCGAACCAAATTCACATGTGCCATCTATTCAGAGTATGGCCATTACACCCACCATTGCCCAGCATTACCTCAGTTTCGACAAACACTAACGGCCGTACGCCAGAGCTTTCAGCAAGACCCCTTTCCATCCACATCAACAAATACCCAGGCCTCTGACATTCACTATGTCACAACCTCAGTCAACGAATGGATGCAGAATCCTTTCTCTCTCTATGACTCATTGGATCATTTCACTTACTAGTGTCCCACAATTATTGAATACAGGTGTTGTCAAATGGCCCTTATTCAAAATCCTCCCATCACACCACCTCCAGTGATGCCAGTAGTTCCCCATACACCCTCTCCAAATATTGTGTACATCTTCTCTCCTAAGCCTGAAGCACTTCCCACTCCTCCATGGTTCATAGATATCCTAGATGAGGATTTTCCACGTAATCCCCCAAATTCTCCAGTTTATCTCCCCACGGAAATCTTATGACCAACCACAATTTTTAACCCACAGCATCTAGACATTTGGTTCATGTCAAGTGAACCGTCACAACCTCATTGCGACACCCCCTCTACGTCTTCACCACCAGAAGGCTATCATACCATGACAGTCACTAATGACACTTCCATGGATCCCCTATACTCTCGCATATTCCACTGTGACCAAGATATCATTGAAGAACTAACTGCACCAGATTTCCCATGGGATGCACTCCATCACCGAGTGCTCTTTCTCTCTCAGGAAGCCTTCAGTCCTCCTAGTCAAACCCTCATTTGTGCAACTGAAACCAAGGATTTCCTTCCACCCAGGCATATATACTAGTTCAATAACCCTATCCTTGCCCCTGATGCTTTTGAAAAAGGAAATATGGCCAATATTTCCCCCACCATCAAAATCGATATTTCCATCAAATCTGGAGTCGTAGAGGAAATCACCATCGGTGCCGCATGCTCTCCTAAAGAAATTACAGCCTACAAAACTCTCTTCCAGGAATACCAGAACATTTTTGCCTAGTCATACACAGAGATGCCTGGCCTTGATCCCTCTATTGTTGAACATCGTATTGACACATGGCCTGATATCACCCCCGTTCATCAAAAGCAACGTCCACTGTACCCATCCAAAGAAGCAGCCATCAAAGCAGAAATTGACAAACTACGCACGACAGGATTCATATACCCTATCACTTACACATCATGGGTCTCCAACCCCATCCCAGTCAGCAAAAAACAAGGCACCATTCACGTCTGCACCGACTTTCACGATCTCAATCACGCTTGTCCTAAAGACAACTTTCCTATGCCTTTCATCGACCAGATTATCGATGAATGCGTCAACCATGAGGCCTTATCCTTCATGGATGGATTCTCTAGCTACAATCAAATACAGATCCACCTAGTTGATCAGTATAAAACCTCATTTACCACCCCATGGGGTATGTTTTCATATCGAGTCATGCCTTTTGGACTCAAGAAAACCGGTACAACATTCCAATGAGACATGACCTATGTTTTCCAAGACCTCACTCGCATCATCCTTGCTTACTTGGATGACCTCACTTCTCGTTCCAAAAAGCAAACACAACATTTAGATTATTTATGAGTTGTCTTTCAACGGTGTTGGCAGTACAATATCCTCTTCAATCCTCTCAAGTGCGTATTCTATGTCACCATTGGATGCCTTCTTGGGTTCATTGTTTCCCAACACAGTATCACAATGGACCCCCTCAAGGTCCAATCCATCACAGAAATTCCACCACCTCAAAATTTACGCCAACTGCAGAGCCTACAAGGCAAAGCCAACTTTTTATGATGCTTTGTCCCTAACTATGCCACTCACGTGCATGAATTCCTTCACCTATTGCGTCATGATATCCCATTTTAGTGGGATGAACATGCCCAAGACGTGTTCGATGATATGAAAGCGGCACTCTCCTACGCCCCTTTGATTAGCCCACCCGACTACAATTGCGACTATATCCTCTACTTATCGGCGGCAGTCATCTCCATAGCAGGAGTTCTCATACAACTAGGGGATGATGGCCGAGAGCATGTGATTTACTACATTAGTAAAAACCCTTCAGGACTACCCCTGAAGTATAATCATGAAGAGAAGCTCACCCTCGTATTTGTCCTTGCAGTCCAAAAACTATGTCATTACATCTTGCTTCGCACTACCAAAGTCGTGGAAGATTCCAACCCAATGCAATACTTTCTTAGTCGACAACAAATTAATGGTAAGTTTACCCGATGAATCGTCATCCTTCAGGAGTACGATCTAGAGTTTTCAAATCTGAAAAGAAATAAAGCACTCATCCTCGCTGAACTCATCACGACATTTCCCTCAGATGCCACAAGTTCCCCCGTCAACACGAATTTTCCTGACGAACACCTATTTTATATCCCCTCAGATGACCCTTGGTATGGAGACCTTATCGTATACCTTCAGACACAAAAGTTTGGGTCTCGTCTTTCTCGAGATGATCGTCAACGCATTCTCCATCAACCCCCTCGCTACCTCCTCATTGGTGACATTTTGTATTGACGTGGGGTTGACACCATCCTCCATCATTGTTTAACCATCAACGAAGCCGAGAGAGTCTTGAATGACTACCACAGCGGTGCCTACGGGGGCCACCTCTCGGGGATGTCCACAGCTCAAAAAATCATTTATGTCAGCTACTTTTGGCCTACATTGTTTCACGATTACATCCACGCTGTGAAGAGATGTGACAAATGTCAGTTGTATGCCAGTAAAGCATGAACACCACCTGCTCTTATACACTCAGTCATTACTGTCGGCCCCTTTTGAAAATGGGGCATAGACTTCATGACTTGCAACCCTCCATCTAGAAATGGAAACAAATACATCATCATTGCAATCGATTACTTCACTAAGTGGGCCGAAGCCATGCCTACCTTCAACAACACCGCTGACACTGCAACGTGTTTTTTCTTTAACCACATCATCTCCCGTTTTGGAGTACCACTCCAACTAGTCTCTGATCACGGGAAACATTTAGAGAATGATATTTTCATCGAACTATCCTCCAGACTACGCTTCTCTCATGAATTTGCTTCCCCATACTACCCTCATTCCAATGGACAAGTAGAAGCGGTCAACAAGGTTCTCAAAACCATGTTACAGCGCACAGTTAACAAACACAAAACCAATTGGCATCATATGTTGTTCTCCGCACTATGGGCTTATCGCACAGAAGTTAAAACTACTACTGGTTTTACACCTTTCCATATTTTCCATGGGGTCGAAGACACTCTTCCCATCGAGTGTGAAATTCCCACATTGCGCACCGCTATTGAGCTATTACCCAACACTGTGCCAATGGAGCAGTGATTGTTGAACTTAGAGTCACTGGATGAAGACTTTCGGTCTTCATTGCAAAATAATCAGGCATCCAAAAAATGGTCGAAGGCCATCTTTGACCACCATGTCAACCTTCGTTCATTCCATGAAGGCGACCTCGTCCTTGCTTACGATATCGCTCACGATACCCTCGGTCATGGAAAATTTGAGTCACTATGGCATGGACCTTACATCATCCAACATTGTCTCACTAAAGGTGCATACATTCTGGCCTCTCCCGAAGGTCACCCTCTCAAAGAACTCATCAACGGGTTGTACTTAAATAAATTTTACGCCTCAGCGTAGCCATTCTATACTAGGATTTTTCTTTTGTACATTTTTTGTAGAGTTTTTAATCTTCTTTTTTCCATGCCTTACGTCTAATCTATCATTTTTGTTATTGACATATGCCTCCTCCATTGGCCTACCACATCGGTTACACCGACGGAGCTAGCCGGTGGACACAGTATCTCGCTTCAACCACTTAGGCCGTCTATTCCCCCTCACATGAACTGCTTCACTCCATCGGCATATGTTTGGGCTCAACAACCAATAACCAAGTAGAATACACAGTCATCATTGACCTCCTCGGTGAGGCCAGTCATCTCCATATTCACAACCTTATCGTTTTACTAGATTCCCAACTCATGGTCCTTTAGTTCAACAATGTGTACCGTGTCTGTGATCCTTGCCTCTTCCACAAATACTTGCAAGTTAGACTTTTATCTCGACATTTTGATTCCATCACATTTTCACACATTCCAAGACAATACAATCAAATAGTCGATAATATGGCTAACCTAGTCTTAGATGGGTATTTATCACATTAAGATACCAGTACACATACATAAATCATCAACAGTCTGTCACAGCATATAGATTAGACATCATCA
>JZKD02S1890903.1:571439-583734 GCA_000966675.3 Picea glauca
AAACAAGAAATTATGTTTATTTTCTAACTCTCATCAAAAAATTAATTTTACCTAGTTAGAGGAGTCTATTATGTGCCCATTTGTTGTGACAAATATAGTAGACGCAAAATGTGGATATGGAAGTATCCCACCTACATAATATTATGGTCTACTAGAAAAATGCAGCATGTACCATGAGCAAGGTGCAGCCTTAAGGTCACTCTCCTACCCACTATACACACTCTTGAACTCCAAGCAACTAATCATACCATCATATATTGGGCCACATTGTAAGAGAATATCAAGGGAGGTGAAGGAATTGGCCCCAAGTAAGAACCCCAGATGTCCCCTAGATAAAAGAAATTCCCAAATTGGCCATTTCCAAGCCAAATAATCTAGAATAACCCAAGCATGGAAACAAGGAATAGAAGCCCATAGTCGTTGATCTTGAACTTACCACTAAAAGATGGAGATTTCCTTCCAAGGACAAAGATAGTGATCCTATTGTGAGCTTAATTCCTACAATGTCTTGACCAGTGCACTTATTCTCACTGGATTTCTTGTTTGTTTGTGTTTGTTTCTTTCTACCTTAGGATTTATGACACATTAATTTTGGTGGTCCTATGTGGCATATTTTGATAGTATAGACTTTGTGCCTTCAACTATAGCTTGTGGTGGCCATCTCATGACTCCTTTTTTATAAAGTGCATGTTTTCAATATGTTAATAGAAATATGAATCATTTTATTAAAAATGCATTTTTTTGTTCACATTATCGTAAAAAATCCCTACCTAGTGCCCCATACATTTTCTCCATATTTAATACTATGAGCATAGTTGGCTTTTTCCATACTTTAGCATATGAAAACCTCATTGGTTCCTGGTGTATTATTTTTAAAATTGAAATAGGGAAATATTATATTAAAAAGGGAGTTGTAGTTGTTGATTTGTGTAGCTTTGGGTAGGTATTCTCATGTGGCCTAGGTTTCATGCATGTGGGAATGGTCGTGGGAACCACATCACACTTTCGTTTGGGTGGAAATGCCCTTGAAATGAAGTTGGGGCTTCATGGGCTTGAGGATGGGCTTTGTGGGTTTGTGATGGGGCTTCACACACATAGAGAAAGCCTAAATTGGTGTTGACTTGTGGAAGGGATTTTAACTTGACCCCTAGATGTGTATATAAAGGAGAGATGTCATTGTGACATTGTCATTATGTGTGGAGAGCTTTGAAATTTCAGTCCAAGTGTGGTGACCACAAGTCTAGCCATGGAAGAGGTCGTAAGGACTTAGTGTCTATTGTTTTGTCTCCTTGTTTGGGAAGGTTCTTGTGTGAAGAAGGCTGAGAAGTACAGCCAACACTTATAATTCTAGCAGTAAGCCTCTAGGATTGTAAACGAGGGTTGAAGTGGGGTAGTCATTAACTCTATAAATCTCTCCCTAGCATAGGAGGGCAACTCAAAGCCTAGGAAAGACTCACCCTGCCAGAGAATCCTAACTGCAGGAAGTAAGGAGGCTTGGAATAACAAGAAGAGGACATTATCAGGGGTCTAAGTGAGTCATCCTACATTTCTGAGGTAGCCATTGATTTTTGGGTGAATGAGGAGTTGTTATAGGAAGGTAAGTATAGTCTTGGATAGACAATAAGGGTTGAGACAAACTTAGTGACAACAAACCTGCAATAGTAGCAACAAGGTGATCTTTGAGAGTTTATTTGTGGGCCATAACAAACAACATAACAACAAGTTATGCTGGTCGTTTCAACAGTAAAAAAACATACTTTTGAGGTCTATTACAAGCTTGGAATAGGCATAGAAGAGGGTTGTTGTAGCCATCATGTATAGCATTCTTTGGAGAAGACTTGAGGATAGTATATGGAAGCTTGTAGTAGGTTGTAGCAAACCTTTGATAAGGGTTGTGTTGAGGCAGTATAAAGGCTAGTACAAAAAGAGGAGGGATGAGGGGAACTAGGATGGCTCAGACCCTCACCCTATAGTCACCCATATGGTTAGAGGTAAATCTAGAGAAGGTGAGGGGAAGGTCATGGGATGGAAGGACTCAGTGTAGCCTAGGAACCTCTACCAAGGACGGTTCAATGGTTGGAAGGACTCATCTAGACTTGTACAAGGATTTGCAGAGGAAGAGGAGGGTTTGAGGGCCAAAGGGATGCGCTAACCCTAAACCTCAATGCAACAGATTTGGGCATAGTTTTATAAGTGGTTTCAGTATTATTCTTTTGTATAAAAGTGGGTCATTGTCTCTAGTACCAAATCCCTTTGTTCTGGATGTAATAACAAGATATTTTGGCATTAAATACTTGTGTACCTATGCATGATCTAATTTCTAGTTTTATGTTTTGTTGTGCTAAAGTAGTTAGGAATATCAATGTTTTTATGTTTATAGTTCAAATTGGGTAAATTTGTGTATAACTGTGTATAACAATAGACCATACCTGAGGTGAAATAAAATCTAACATGGAATCAAAGCTATGGTTCTAAGAAGGGCAGTTGGATCTGAGATATTTACATGGGTGACAGCTCCAAGAGGGAGTTGTAGCAGTGTTAAGGAGATAGCTATGAGAGAGACCTATAATGAGTGTTGCAGGTAGCAGAAGGTTAGATGGTCCCTGTTTTAAGACATGGAGTAGACCGTCTAGACAAGGATTTGTGGACTATTGCAGCTCGGTGGTGTGGAAAGTTGGGATTTCTAGTGGATTGGCATAGAACCCAGATCACAGTAGTATGTTATGTGGCAAGTTTCCAACCCTGTGGATAGACATCTGGTGGATTTTCATAGTGAAATTTGATGGGTGAAGCTCGAGTGATTTAGCACGAATGAGATATCTTTGTTTGGATGGCAGTTTGACGAGATAGAGTCCTCATCATGCTGAAGAGTTGTACATTGTTCAAGTGCGACAGTGTATGAGTTTTTTGACCCAGGAGGATGAGGACACTTGCAGAGATGAGTTACATATATCTAGAGTGGACTAGACTGAGTGTCCACCTGCAACTCGGGACTGTTTAGAGAGAGTAAATAGGTTCAGTTGCAATATGTGTGTAGACACAGAGAGATTTGTCACTTGGATGATGGATTTGGGTAGAATTTCATTGAATGATTGTAACTTGGGTAAGAAGGATGCTTGCCTTGAAGGATTACATGGTTCTTGTACAGTAGGAGTCATTGGCACATGACAGGGGCACATGATTTTTTCAAGATATTCAAAGTGTCTTACTCAGGTATGTATGTGGAGCTTGGTATGAGGACCAGGCATGTTGTAGTACAAGGATATAGTACAGTGTCGTTACAGATGGAGTCAGGGGATGTGTTGTGAGTGGAAGATGTGTTATGGGTGCCAAGAGTGTGTTCTCAGTCTCATCGATTGAAGATAAGGGCTATACAATATTGTTCCAAGATGGATAGGTGTTATTAGATGTCGAAAGGATCTATCCCAGGAATAGCAGTGGTCTTGTAGTTAGAGAGGGAAACATGTATTGGCAGAAGGGCCAATCTATGTGAGCCATGAACCATAGTAACAAAGTGACAGTGGATAAGGAGAAGGTAGCTTCAAAGGTTGAGTAGACTCAGAGGGAGTCAGTGGATTCAAAGGTAGTCTAACTTCATAAGAAGTCAGGAGGCTCAGAGGGAGAGTCATTCATTCAGTGAGAGCCAACCTTTGGGTCCATATGGGAGAGAGGAATCTTCCAATATTTTCAGGAGGGTTTCATGGGTTGAGAAGGCCAGACAAGATGCTCAGAAGTGGGAAGATTCTAGGAGATGGTTTTCTTGCAGAGAGGATCATGCCAAATAGTAGGATTTGCTTCAATAACCGAGGGTGAAACTAGTTAGAAGGATTGGAGAGAAGGTTTAATTCAGTGACAAAGGGGGTAGCCAATCAGAGGGATTGGAGAGCAGTTTTGTTATCAAATCCAATGTGGGAGGAAAACTTACTTCCAGTATGGGAAGCAGAATTTCTTCCAGTGTGGTAGATAAAGATACTTCTAGGTGATTATGGAGTGTGGTGAGAATACCTCCCTCGCTAAAACGGATTTTTTATTTGTGTAGCTTCGGGCAGGTATTATCATGTGGCCTAGGTGCTAGGCATGTGGGAATCATTGTAGGCACCATATCACACTTTGGTTTGGGTGGAAAATAATGAAGTTGGGGCTTCATGGTATTGACAATGGGCTTCATGGGTTTGTGGTGGGGCTTCACACCCACAGATAAATTCTAAATTGGTATTGACTCGTGCAGGGTATTCTAAGTTGACCCCTAGACTTGTATACAAAGGAGAGATGCTATTATGACATTCGCATTGTGTGTGTTGAACTTGGAAATTTTATTCCAAGTGTGGTAACCATGGGTCCAGCCATGGAAGAGGTCATAAGGCCTTAGCATCTATTTTTTTGTTTCTTTGTTTGGGCAGGTTCTTGTGTGAGGAAGGATGGGAAGTGTAGCCATCACTTAGGATTCTAGCAGTAGGCCTCTAGGATAGAAAACAAGCACTGAAGAGGGGTAGACGTTGAATCTAGAAGGCTCGCCATAGCATAGGAGGGAAAGCCAAATCCTAGGAAAGGCTCGACCTACCAAAGAACCCTAGTTGCAGGTAGTAAGGAGGGTCGTCCTAGTAAGAGGAGGAATCCACCAGGGGTTTAAGTGACTCAGCCTACATTTCTGAGGCATCCATTGAGTTTTAGGTGAATGAGGAGTTGTTATGGGAAGGTAACATCATTCTTGGACAACCAATAAGGGATGTGACAAACTCAATGACAACAAAGTTGCAATAGTAGCAGCAGGGTGATCTATGAGGGTTGATTTGTGGGTCCTAACAGCCAACATAATAGCAAGTTATATGGATTGTTACAGCAATACAACAACAAAAGTTCGAGGGATATCTGAGGGATATTATAGGATTGGAATAGGAAAATAAGAGGGCTATTGCAGCAACCATGTATAGCAGTATTTGGAGCAGAATTGAAGACAGCATATGACAGCTTGTAGTAGGTTGTAGTTGACCTGTAATAAGGGTTGTGTTGAGGTAGTATAAGGGCTGGTACAAGGAAAGGAGGGATGAGGGGAGCTGAGAGAGCTCAGGCCCTCACCCTATAGTCACCCATGTGATTAAAGTTAAATATAGAGAAGGAGAGGGGTAGGTTTGGGGATGGAAGGACTCAACTGCAGCCTAGGAAGCTCTACCAAGGACAATTCAAGGGATGGAAGGACTCATCCAGACTTGTGAAAGGAGTTGTAGAGGAAGAGGAGGGTTTAAGGGGTAAAGGGATGCCCTAACCCTCAACCTTAGTGCAACAGATTTGGGCATAGTTTTGTAAGTGGTTTTGGTATTATTCTTTTGTGTAAAAGTAGGGCATTGTCCCTGGTGCAAGAGACCTTTGTTCTAGATGTAGGAACAAGATATTTTGGAATTAAATACTTGTGTACTTGTGCATGATCCAATTTCTAGTTTTATGTTTCATTGTGATAAAGTATTTAGGCATCTCAGAGTGTTTACATTTACAGTTCAAATTGGGTAAATTTTTATATAACTGTGGAAACAATAGATCGGACCTAAGGTGCAGTAAAATCAGAGTTGTGGTTTTGAGAAGGATAGTTCGATTTGATATATTTACACAGGTGAAAAATCTAAGAGGGAGTTGTAGCAGTGTTGAGGAGCTATCTCTGAGTGGGAGCTACAATGACTATTGCAGGGAGTAGCAAGTTAAATGGTCTCTATTTGTAGACATGGAGAAGACCGTCTAGATAAGGAGCTGTGGACTATTGTAGCTCAGTGGTGTGGTAGGTTGGGAGTTATGGTGGATTGGCAGAGAGCCCAGATCACATTAATATGTTGTGTGGTAGGTTTCCAACCCTTTGGATGGACTTATGGTGGCTTGTAGTCCGACTTATGGTGGCTTGGATTCAGTGGATTCATAGGTAGTCTGACTTTAGAGGGAGTTGGGAGGCTCAGAGGGATAATTAGTCATTTAATGGGAGTAACCAAATGGATATCAATGGCCACCCACCTATTCCAACTATCTCACATGCAGTTTTCAACATTGGTGGTTATTTCCTAGATTTTCGAGTCATAAACTTATGGGGTTGTTTTGAGGCCCTAAACAACGCTTTTGGAGCTTGCCATAATCAAACTGTAGAGAAAGTTAGAGTTTGACGACATAATGTGTATTCCTCGGATAGACCTTTACAATGGGATATCTGCGCCTAAAACTAAGATCGTATGCAAAAGTTACAACCCTGAGAATTTGTTGTACCAACTTACCCCATCGAGGCCCACATGACTTTTGGCGCTTCATCTCCACATTGGGGCCACAAACCTTTTGTATTTTCATCTTCTGGGGGATAGGTTTTTGGATGTTTAAGGTTTTTCCATTTATGTTAAAAAGGCATTTCGAACCTCATTGTATTCATCTTCTTACGAATGAGCGTAGTCGACACATCTCTTCTCAGAGATAAGATGCCACCATTCTAGCTAGTCTTTCACTCTGTAATTTTATAGTTCTGTACATTTTAATCATTAATATAAATTGTGTATTATTGTATATATGTGCCTCTTATTATATATATATATGATATATTTATGTTACATTATTGGATCTCTTGCAATATCTCTATATATTTCTTTATTATATCTCCACTCTCATTTCATGCTCGAAATAATCTGAATCAGTGGTATCATAGGAGGCTGCTCTTGGTCATTTTTTAGTGCATGTCCCTGAAGAGGAATGAGTATAGAAAGTTGAGCCTCAAGCTTGTCTCTCTTGAGAAAAATCTCTCTCACACGCCCAAGAAACCCTCCATGGCAAAAGAAAATAAAAACGATGGTGTAGAAGATTATATTAATTTGTTTTCGGAGCAAGCTCTCATGCAACAGAGAGATGAAATGATGGAGAATTTTTCCCAAATCCTTCGACACCTACTAAAAAAAACATATGTGTCTTCATCAAGAAACCACTTTGGAAGCACCTCTCCTTTCAAGGTACAAGTTAATTTTGATATTCCCATATTTGAAGGTTAGATAGATGCGGATGCTCTGGAAAAATCGTTGAATCTGCTGGAAGGTTATTTCTCTATGCACAATTTTTTCAACTGGGAAAATATCACTTTCGCACTCCTTAAGGCTCTCCCCCATGTCAGACATTGGTAGGAAACTTACTGTGAGAAAATTTACATGGAAGAGTCTGGAATGTTCAAGGTCGAACCCACTTGGGAATATTTTGTAGATGTCGTCAAGGAACAATATTACCCTGTTGGAAACTATGACGACTAGTACATGAGATGGACCATGATACATCAAGAGAGGGGCCAAGAAGTGTCGGAGTTCACCAATAATTTCCACACCTTGCACACCAAGATGGGTATCAAATATTCTGAGCGGCATTTTGTTCTAAAATATAGTGGGGCTCTACAAAGGTACATCCAAACTAAAATGGAGTTTCTGGACATCTCATTTCTCGGAGATGCTTATCGATATGATATCAAAATCGAGCAGAAATTTAAGCACCAGAACAGACAGGATTTTAGGTCTACAAATCTACAACAACCAAAGTATGATAAAGACAACCCTAACAAACAGCCTCCCGAAAACCAATCCAAGAAACAAGAAAAGAAGCGTAAGGGAAAGACAAAGAATGACACTGGAAAGTGGTGCGATTTCCACAAAATCCCCTAGCACAACACTTATGAATGTCACTCAAAATAGTCATTGTTGGTCGAGATCAAAGAAAAATGTCTAAGCCCGGATTCATAATCTGATTCATATAATAATGGAAGGAGACAAATCATCAACGCGGACCCCATTGCCATTGTCGCAAACACAACAATCCAAAGAAGCATCAGCAGATCCTAAAGAGGGGGAATGCCTCTTCCATTCACAAATGTGGGTGAAGGGGATCCCGTTGCATTTGATTTTGATAGCGAAAGCCAAAATAACCCCATCTCAATAGAGGTCATCAAACAATTGGAATTTCCAACAACAACCCCCATAGCCATACAACATCGGGTGGCTTCACTAGGGATGATAAAGTCTCAACCAAAAATGTCACTTGTCCTACGGCACCAAGCCCTTCAATAATGACATATAGTGTCATCTTTCCCCGCTGGATGTTTGTGATGTTCTTTTGGGCCAGCCATATATGTGGAAGCACCATGTTGTTTATGAGTCTCGACCCCGTAGTGTCATTGTGACTCTCAGGGCTCATCTCTACAGGATACCAGAGGTAGTTACGACTATTGTTTCGACACAGTAGTGCAACAAATCTGTCTCTCATATGACAAAGTTTAGCTTCTTCACAATTCAGGTAGCAAGTGAACATAAGGACATTATGACTACTACGGCCTCAGTTCATGTCCCCTCTATCTAGGAGAAGTAGCTCATAAAAATTGAAGCAAAGCACAAATATTTCTTCTACACACAGTCATCTCATGTAGTCATACTAGTTAAAAAGTTCCAACCCCTTCAACATCAAGTTCACAATAGCCTTCCACAAGCCAAGTAGCTCAACGTCTCCAGTAACGCAAGCAACTCACCAAGGTCAGATTCAGCAAACACTTTCTCATCTCCCATGGGAACTCAAAGAAATGGAGACCATTGCTTCCTAAGGGAGAGGGATTGATCTAGATGGATATCAGTGGCCACCCACCTATTCCAACTGGATCACATGCAGTTTTCAGCATTGGCAGTTATTTCCTTGATTTTAGAGTCCTAAACTTTTGAGGCCATTTTGAGGCCCTAAACAACGTTTTTGGAGCTCGCCACAGTAAAATTGTAGATGAAGTCACGGTTTGATGTAATAGTGTGTATTCCTTGGATAGACCTTCCCAATGGGCTATCGTGCACCTAAAACAAAGATCGTATGAAAAAGTTATGACCACAGGAAGTTTTTGTACCAACTTACCCCATCGGTGCCCACATGACTTTTGGTGCTTCATCTCCACATTAGGGCCTCAAACCTTTTGGATTTTCATCTTTCGGGGGTTAGGTTTTTGGATGTTTAGGGTTTTTCCATTTATGTTAAAAAAACATTTCAAGCCTCATTGTACTCATATTCTTGCGAATGAGCGTAGATTTCACATCTCTTCTCATAGATAAGTTGTCACCATTATAGCGAGTCTTTCACTCTGTAATTTTACAGTTCTGTACATTTCACTCATTAATAGAAATTTTGGATTATTGTATATATGTGCCTCTTGTTATATAAATCTGATACATCTATGTTACATTATTGGACCTCTTGCAATATCTCAGTATATTTCTTTATTATATCTTCGCTCTCATTTCATGCTCAAAATAATATGGATCAGGGAGCCAGTCTTCAAGTCTAGATGGGAGAGAGGCATCTTCCAAGACTGTCAAGAGGGTGTCATGGGTTGAGATGGCCAGAGAGGATGCTCAGAAGTGGGAGGCTTCTAGGAGCAAGGTGTCTTGCAGGGGGGATCATGCCAGACAACAGGATTTGCTTCAGTGACCAAGGGTGAAACCAGTCAAGAGGATTAGAGAGCAGGTTTGCTTCGATGATAGAGGGTGCATCCAATCAGGTAGATTAGAGAGCAATTGTGGTAGCAGATCCAATGTGGGAGGTAGAGTTACTTTTAGTATGGAGAGAATATTTATTTCAACTATGAGAGACAAGGATACTTCGAAGTGATTGTGGAGTGTGGTGAAAATACCTCCCTCGCTAAGAGGGAGTGTTGATTTTTGTAGCTTCGAGAAGGTATTCTCACACGGCCTAGGTTCCAGGCATGTGGGAATCGTCATGGGCACCAAATCAAACTTTTTTTTGGGTGAAAACACCCTTGGAATGAAGTTGGGGCTTCATGGACTTGACGATGGGCTTCATGGATTTGTGATGGGGCTTCACACCTAGAGAGAAATCCTAAATTGGTTTTGACTTGTGGAGGGGCTTCTAAGTTGACCCTTAGACTTGTATATAAAGGAGAGATGACATTGTGACATTCTCATTATGTGTCGAGAGCTTGGAAATTTCAGTCCAAGTGTGGTAGTCGCAGGTCCAGCCATGGAAGAGGTCGTAAGGCCTTAGTGTATGTGTTTTGTCTCTTTGTTTGGGCAGGTTCTTGTGTGAGGAAGGCTGAGAAGTGAATCCAACACTTAGAAGTATATAAGCAAGCCTCTAGGACAACAAACGAGGGTTGAAGAGGGGTATTTTTTGACTCTAGAAGGCTCTCCCTAGCATAAGATGGCAGGTCGCATCCTAGGAAATGATTGGCCTGCCATGGAAGCCTAGTCACAGGTAGTAAGGAGGCTCGACCCAAAAAGAGGAGGACACCAACAGGGGTCTAAGTGACTCGGTCTACGTTTATGAGGTAGCCACTGAGTTCTGGTTGAATGAGGAGCCATTACAAGAAGGTAACAATAGTCTTGGAAAACCAATAAGGGTTATGACAAACTCAGTGACAACAGACCTGCAATAGTAGCAATAGGGTGATATTTGAGGGTTGATTTGTGGGGCATAACATCCATCATAACAATAAGTTATGTGGGTTGTTACAACAGTAAAACAACACATTTTTTAGGGCTATCTGAGGGATATTATGGGCTTGAAATAGGCAAAGAAGAGGGTTGTTGCAGCCACCATGTATAACAGTCTTTGGAGCAGACTTAAGGACAATATATGGAAACGTGTAGTAGGTTGTAGAAAACATGTGATAAGAGTTGTGTTTAGACGGTATAAGGGCCGGTACAAGGAAAGGAGGGATGAGGGGAGATGGGAGGGTTTAGACCCTCATGCTATAGTCACCCATGTGATCATAGGTAAAGCTAGAGAAGGAGAGGGACAGGCCAGGTGTTGGAAGGACTCAATTGTAGCCTAGGAGCCTCTACCAAGGACAGTTCAAGGGTTGGAAGAACTCAGCCAAACTAGTGAAATTATTTGCATAGGAAGAGGAGGGTTTGAGGAGGAAAGGGATTCCCTAACCCTCAACCTCAGTGCAATAGATTTGGGCACAGTTTTGTAAGTGGTTTTGGTATTCTTCTTTTGTGTGAAAGTGGGTCACTGTCCTTGTTATCGCACAAGTTGTAGGTTGGGAAAATCCTGACCCAACCACTAAATGGAGAAAACTAAGAGGTCACCTACCCACTTTCACCTTAGGCAGGTGTCCCTGACACTTTAGAGGTGAGGTAGTCACCTCAAGGGGGGGATCTCGGTAACCCTATGGGGAATGAGATGAATATAGATGGAGATGGAGATGAATTCCCTAGAGGTAAAATCTAAATGGTATGAAGGTCTTGGAATGAAGTCTTGGGAAGGTCCAATGGTTTCAAGTATGTTGAGTAACCTGCAAATGGTGAAATACATGCCTAAGACACAAGAAAAGCAAGCATATATTGTAATATAATCACCTGGACAAGCAAGTTAATCTTGTTGTCCCTAATCTTGTTGTTATTAACAATGTATATCAACAATAAAATGGCATCAAAAGATGCAAAATAAATTCTAGATATCAAGCAGAAGATACAAGAGAAAGACTAGCTAAAGACTAGCAAAACTCAAGATGAAAATCCAAGATTCTAGCATGAGACGCAAGGTTGTTGTAAACACTTTTCTGAAGTAAATTATATCATCCTTGTGGCTGTAACATTCAATGTATTACAGAAAGAAAATAAGCCACTAAAAATCCTCCAAACGTTGCCAAAAAGTGTGTTAGACCAAGAAAAGTGTGCAAACTTTGGGAAAATTCCAATGCTTGATAAGAGAGATATTCAAGAAAATGAGTTATGGTTTCTGCATCCATAATGGTTGAAGATACAATTTATAACAACAGAAATAAATACCCCTTTGATGGGGACGCCCTAGTGATTGTGAGGTGCCCAAGGCACAATGAAGACAATCCAAGTTGCAAGAAGTAAAAACGATAAGAAATTATGTTTCCCAATGCAATATTATGTTTCTTCAATGCAAGACTAGTGCCTTTAGTTATGGGCTAATGGGGTCAAAAAGAAAGAGTTAGGGTTACTAAATCCTTGGGGGTGTAAATCCTCTTACTTCCCAAGGCAAGTAACCTAGCTAGGGTTTGAAGATGAGGGGTGTAAATCCTCTTACTTCTTCAACTAAACCCTTGCAAAAAGGGTTGATAAAGTGGTGGAAACTAGGATATGGTTGTATATCCTTATAATCCCTATCTATCCTTGGCCAAAACAATCTTACTTGAATCACAAAGGATAATAACAAATTAGAGAGACCATACCATTCAAGAAAAAGCTTTTACATGCCAAAGTAAACCTCCACAAAAGCAAGAGAATGACCTTCTAGAGATAGTGCACCATCATCATCATCAAACCATAACCAAAAA
>JZKD02S1890915.1:66588-77724 GCA_000966675.3 Picea glauca
ACAAGGAAGATACTCAAAGAAATTAAGAGGGTAAGGATGAAGATGAGATGGTAGTATTAAAGGTCTAAACATTTTCTGTCGGATTCTAGTTTGGACAACAATGGGAGGAAAATGACGTTTAAGAAGTTGATTGCAAGGCTCAAGAATGATAGTAGTAGGTGATAATATCTGAGAATATAATGAATCAATTTAATCATCCTCATGATTACAAGGCTGAGCATGTTCATGAATGATTGAGATATAAACCTTGTTCTTTTCAATAGGCGAAGTTGAGGAGACATGATCAACCTCTACAACACATGCATAATGGTGACCTTCTTCTTCCAAGGAATGATATATAAATGACTGTTGATGATCATCAGAGTAAACAAAGAAAAGGATAATCCTTTTTATATGTAAAGGGAAATGCATGAATGAACTGATGAAAAGTTACAAAAGTTCATGGGGAAAACTAATGAACAGATACATGGATTGTCCCTTCTGTATTTTCATCTTTTTGTCAGCATGATCCTTCCTCCAGCGGAGTCACCAGGTAGATGATTATATTCAATTTATGTGTCCCTCTCTTGTCTACCATAAAGAGATGGATCTATGTCATTCTCCCACGAAATCTTTCTTCACACTTCGCTCCCCGAAAACGACACGAAAAATGCTAGCACTGAGAGTCACACTTAGACTGTTGTAAGTGCAAGCCCAATACCCATCATAATATAAATGGATTAAAATGGTTGAGTAGGCGGATCAACAAGACTAGGAAAGAAAGGGAGAGGGCAAAAATTTTTTTACAGAGGCATTCCATTGGGCAAGGAGTCACAACATCCTACGGATCAAAGGCAATCAAATTGTATATCAGACAAAATGGATATATAATGATGAGTAGAAGCATGATGAATATGACAAAAGGAAGAAAATCCATTGTACAAAGATCCTTTCTGCAAAAAGATAAATATTTCTTTTACAATAAACAATGATTAAATGGGAAAGCTACAACAAATCCTCTTCTATTCATGAATCCATCCATCAATGGAAGCTATGATCCTCACAAACTGCAATATTTTCAAACAAGAAGATAACAAATAAATGGAAAAACACAAAAGACAATCTGATAACAACTCTCATGAATCCTTAATGGCATAAAATGTCATTACAAATAGGCCCTTAGGCTTACAAATGAGCAACTAACATTGCTCCTCCAAATCTCTCCTCTCTTGGATCATGAATCCAACCATTTTATCGTCAAAAACCATTTAATTTATAGTGAATAATATATGTCTACCATAAGGAGGTTGAAACCAAGGATTTACATAGGATGCTCTTCCATTTAGGAGTCTTGTTACAAAAGATTCCAACAAAAGCCCAACAAATTCCTATTTTTCAAGATCTTGCGTATTGTGATAAATGTCTTTTGAAATAGGTCATCCTAATTGATCTGGAGATGGAACACATCTCCCTCATGTCCAAGAATCTCCTGCAAAACCATTCAAACCTTCCTTGATAAGTGGTAACCTCCAAACAAGGCGAATATCCAACAATTATGAAAAACAAAGAGTTTGCAACACCATTTTGCAATGCACTAGTGTTTTAATTATATATATCGAATTACAAACTAGGTCAAGATGAAATTTGGACAGAAAGTTAATGCCATTATCATTATCCTCTAGAAACAATTTCAGAAAAACCCACATCACCGCTTTGTCATTATGATTAAATATTTAGACGCATCTTCTACAGGAAATGAGTTCGCAACACCTTTGTCAGTGAGTCCGCAGAGCTACAAAGAGACACAGTCACTCATCCCTTTCTAGACCTTAAAGAAAGGTGGAAAATTTCATAGAGTACATGGTAACCTGGAGATGAATGTTGATACCTTCATATTTTCATAGGGACGCCTACAATTGGTCTAACCGTCAACTATCCTTTGCAACCAGTTTGCAGCGGAGTTCGCAGCGCCAGTCATAGTTTGCATCTCATGCTCCAAAATTTCATTTTGAGTGCTTCAAGGAAATAGTTAGGATATCCAAATATATGATACCTCTAAGTTGTTAGAGATAAACCTTGAAAACAATAAAAACCCTTGTCATGTCATAAGTAAATGATTATTTTGAATGGAGAGGGTACTTTGAGTGTGCTGCGAAATCTCCTAATCAGTTGGCAACACTCAAACCACAAACCGATTTGATAGCATGAACGGGTAAAGTAAAATCTAGAGATACTTCACACATCTTATGGAAGTTAAATTTCAAGGTGATGATGGTTATTAGAAGGATGTGATTGATGAAAACTAACACTCATTGTCATGATGACTAAAACTCGACCCAGTACACAACCATAAGATCCTAGACTAAGGCTAAATTGGCGTGGATTTATAAAGATAATCTGAATATTGAAAAATGACTCTAGGAAGAAAACATAGAACCACAAAGAACCTATGACTCAAAGAAAAATACTAAAATGAATTTTTGATTCCCCCCACAACTCTATGTGATAACATAGTGGATGGTTCTTATTCATTTCAAACATGGAATTTTACTTATAATTATTTTATTTGACGGTTTCACAGACACTTGGACCTACGGACTCACATGTCCTCTCGGGTGTCATCAAAATGCATGCCCAAATTGTGTAGCCTCTAAGAAAAAATTAAGAGATTTTTTTCGATTTTGCAGACTCTGAGACTTGCGAACTCACATGTCTTCTTGGGTGTTATCAAAATGCACACCCAACTTCTGCATCCGCCAAGATGAACCTATACTTAGAAAAATTCTTAAGTGATTTTTCTTGGTCTTGCAAACTCTCAGACTCATAGAATCATATCTCTTCTCGGATGTCATCAAAATGAATGCCCAACTTCTGTTACCTCCATAATGAACCATACTTAGACATTCTTAAGTGATATCAATCGAATATGATACTTAACCAATTTTTGGTTTCTAAGCAGACTCGCGAAAAGCGATTTGGGTTGTATGATCATGATTTCATTTTGATCCAATGATCAACATAATTTATTCGTTCTTTATCGTCTGATCGTGCTCTTATTTTGATCCAATGATCAATATTGTTCTTCGTTTTTTACCTTCCAATCTTGCTCTTATTTTGATCCAACGATCAACATTGTTCTTCGTTCTTTACCATACGATGATCCTCTTATTTTGATCCAATGATCAACATTGTTCTTCATTCTTTACCATATGATCGTGGTCTTATTTTTATCCAAAGATCAACATTGTTCTTTGTTATTTACCATATGTTCCATCTCTTATTTTGATCTGACGATCCAACATCAATCTTTGTGATTTACAACTCTTGTTCTCGATTGAGAAGTCAGTGGTTTTTCAAAAATGAAATGAACAATCATGATTACTCCACAATCATTTGCTTATATTTCCTCAATTGCAGAACTCTGCTTCTTCTTCACTCAAACACACCTTCTCTCCTGATATTTATGTCAGTGCACTCCTCAATGCACTATCTCTACCCAATCAGAAGGCTATCTCTCATGAGCTTCTCTATATTGATCCACCCGAGATATATTATTCATGATGTGGTAATTTGAGGAAATCCTATGTTACTTGCTTGTCATCAACCTTATCATCATATGACTGTTCATGTTTGATTATTGTCCATGTTTGATTCATGTTTCCATCAATGACAATACACAATCAATAATGCCAATAGTTTCAGACTGTGAAACTTTGTAGAGATAGAGGAGGGATCTTGGTATACATGTGGTGCCCATTTCAGATTCTTATTCATTGTACTTTCATTTATATTCCCTATGTAATTTAAGGTTCCTATATGAACTTGAAATCAATTTAAAATACACCAGCTTGTCTTTTTCACTATATCTTGTTTTCTAGGATGTTCCAGACCTTGAACCTTTGTACAAATAGATGATAGACATTGGTGTACATGTGGTACAAATATTGGATGTTGGATTCTTTCAATTTCTGGTATATTCATTGTGGAAATTAGGTTTTTTGAATGGTTTCGAGATCATTTAAAATAGACCATCTTGGCATTTTCACTATAACCTCTTTTTTCAGACTCTTCAAAATGTGAAAATTTCAGAGAATAGAGGACACATACATAAGTACCGCAGGTAAAAATTTCATATTCATATTTGAAAAATTGGATACATGTCATGTTGTACAAATTCATTAATGGGAAGAGGCCGAGAATAACCAGATTCAAGAATTTACCATTTGTAAATTCAATTTTTGGTAAGACCTGGTAAAGGTAGAAGTAATGAGCATATTAGGTGAAGGGATAAGTAGTGATTAGACATGGTGAATTAAGAAGCAATAAGAAAACCCACTGAAGGAAGAAGTATAAAGCAAACTCGTTGAAGGTTGGTGCAGCTCACACAAAGATATTGGTGTCTCTTGCTAAGTTGGTGCTTAGCTATGAGGATTGGTTTATACAAAGATCTGTAAGATTAGGTTGTTGCTTCTCAAAAAAATATATATTTGTCTCTTTCTAATTTGGTGCTTAGTGGTGGGGATTGGTGTCTCTAGTAGATTGCTGTCTACGAAGATCTGTAAGAGTAGGTTGGTGCCTACCAAAATTTGTACTAGTGGGGATTGGTGTATCCAATAGGTTGGTTCCTACAAATATTTGTAACAATAGATTGGTTCCTACAAATAATTATAAACATATATTTTTTGGTTTTCTACTAAAATGGTTTCCACATAAATATTGTGTACTATTTTATGTAGTTTATATATCTCATATATATATTTTTTTTATGGTTGATGATTTTTGAAAAAGAAAAAAAATGTCTTATATTGATTCCCCCACCTCTTAGTATAAGTGTGTGCTCAAAAATTGGTATCATATCCAATTCCTTCATAAAAGAGTATAACCATACTGGAAGGTAGATCTTGGGAGAACACATGGCCAATCGAGAAGGTTTCCCCACAAACATGGTTCCATTGTTTGATGGAACAAAATATGCCTTTTGGAGCATAAGGATGTGAACACATCTAATGTCTCATGGGTTTGATATTTTCAAATCAGTCATGAATGGTTATACATCCTCAACAATTCCACCAACAAATGCAGCTTGGAGGAAGCTTAGTGAACATAATGAAAAATCCATGATTCCATTTTGTGTGGTTTATCAGAATGCAGGTTTTTCAAGGTGGTTCATTGTGGATCGACAAAATAAATTTGGCATAGAATTCAAACTATCTATGAAGGTGATGACAAGTTTAAAAAGACCAATCTCCAAACTTATAGAATACAATTTGACAATTTAAAAACAAAAGACAAATAAAATGTTGCTTCCTATCTCCTTTGTGTCGATGAAATTGTCAACACAATTAGAGGACTTCGTGAAAAGGTTGAAGAATTGATGATTGAATAAAAGTTGTTAAGGTCACTCCCCTTACGGTTTGATGCCAAATTTACTTCATTGAATAAATGAAGGATCTTTATTCATTAACAATGGATGAATTGCATGGGATCCTCATGGGATATGAAATGAGGATAGAGAAAGAAAAACCATTAAACAAATAAGCATCCTTCAAAGCCTGAATGATGAAAAATAATAGAGACCATAAATCAAGTGATAGATCTGAAAATGAATCAAATGCAATGGAAGCCCATTTTGTGAGGAAACATAAGAAAGGATCTGGAAATTATAAAGGAAATCTTCCCTTTAAATGCTTTAATTATGGAAAAGTAGGACATTTTGATGATAAGTGTCCATATGCAAAGGATGAAAGTAGTGATGATGAAGAAGACTATAATGTAAATAAATGGAGAAAATAACATCAACACAAAAAGAACCAAAAAGAGGACAAGAATGAAAAGAATGAGAACTCTTATAAGAATCAGAAGAATCTCTATTCAAAAGGGGTTAGTGACTCGTTTGAAGAAATCAGTGAAAACAATTTCTATAGTGATAGAGAATAAACTCTCTTTATGGAAATTGAAAAAAAATATTGATGAGACAAAGGGATATAAACAGTGGAATTAGAGGAAGAGGAAAATGTTGAAATATATGGGGAAGTGAATCTTGAAGAAGAACTCATTTGTTCCTTAAGAGAAATAAAAAATATTAGGAAAAAAAATTTGACACAAAATGAACAGCTACAAAAATATAAAGAAGAGGATCGTGATTCAAAATACAAAATGTCACAAATACTTGAAGAAACAGAAAATGATATTATGAACCTAAAGGATCAATTAGAAGTAGAAATAAGGATGGAAAAACTGGTAAGAATCTAGCTAAAGAAAAAAGAAGAAAATTACAAAGAGATAGAATTTGAAATTGTTTCCTTAAGATCCTAACTAGAGAAAAAAAAACTATTAAGTTGAATAGAAGCTTGAAATTGAAAATATTATTGAAATATTAGATGATATTATCAATTTTCAAAGGTATCCATTCATTAAGACTGGTCTTGGATATGATGTTGCTATTGCCTCCCTACCTACACCTGACCTTGCTACAACAATGGAAGTTTTATTTGTTGTAGGTAGAGCGCAGACTATTTTTCCAAAAGAGAAACCTACCATTGATTGTTTCAAACAGATTGATGAGATGCTTGTTACTCACATGGCATAATTTGAGCATACAGATGACATTATTGTTGATATTTCATGTTGTTCTACTCCTTTAAGTGAACCTGACCGTAATCCTACTTCCTATAATCATCCAATATAAAAATATGTTCCCTATCATCATCCTCGCAAAAAAAATAGAATAAATTAGAAGCATTAATTCATATCTTTGCAGAACATACGTAAAATGCATAATTGTGAACTAGTGTCGACTACCAAGATAGATTGTGGTTGGATTGATGGATGGTTATGGAGTCATTTGACTAGATGTTTGAAGAATTCATATCATTGTGTATCATTAAATGTACAGTGATGCAATGTTCCTCTTACTTACTGATGATTTCCTAGAAAGTGGTCAACAAAAGATTGACGTAACATGACAATCAACTAATGTTTCAACTGTGTTCTCAAGGAGAAGAAAAAGGTTAGGCAGACATTCCATTTTCCATTAATGTCAAAGGGGAAGAGTTGAAAATTGAGGGAGAATTATCTTTGATCTTGGAAGATTTGAAAATAGAGGGAGAGTTGTAGATAAATGGATAATTATTTCTATGCATGGTGGACTATGTGTTTTGTTGCATTATTTCCATCAATGACAAATGGGGAGATTGTTGGAATTATTTTCATTGATGTAAAAGGATTAATGATGTCATTGATTTAATCTTATGGAATTACAATAAAAACAACATTTCCAATATTGATCTATATATATAGGTCTACAAGTATATTAAAAAAGGGGTGCATGTGAAAAAGTAAAATGTGAAATGGTGGTTTCAAACCCATGGGTTTGGGGTATTATCCCATGGTTTGGGGTATTTTCCAATGATATTTGAGGTATTTTCTCATGGTATTGGGAATTTATTTTTTAATAAAGGGATATGCCCCTTAATGAAGGGTTATCAAAAAATATAAAAAAGAGAAAGCATTGAGAGAATCTGTGTGTTTATGTGAAAAATGGATTAACAAAGATTAAATTATGAAATTAGTTCAGGTCATCTTGGAATCTTTGTGATAAATTTTATTTCAGGATGTTGCAGACCTTAAAATTTGGAAGAGATGGAGGAGAGATATTGGTGTACATGGGGTAAAAATTTAATATGTTGGTAAGTTGCACTTTTAGATATATTCTTTGTGGAATTTAGGGTTCTTGAATTCTCTTGAAATCAATTTCAAATAGGCCAGCTTGGCATTTTCACTATAACTTATTTGATAGGATGTTTTAGACCTTGAAACTTTACAGAGATAGAGGAGAGGTATTAATATATATGTGGTACAAATTGTAGATGAGTTTTCACTAAAATATCAGAGATATTCCATGTGTAAGTTAGGGTTCGTGAATGCTCCTGAAATTAGCTTCAAACATGTCATCTTAGAACGTTCACTATAACTTATTTAATGGGATGTTTCATACCATGAAAATTTGAAAAGATAGAGGTGAGATCTTGGTGTACATGTGGTACAAATTCCAAATGTTGGTTGTTTGTACTTTCAAATATATACTTTGTGGAAATTGGGGTTTATTAACTATTCTGAGATCAATTGCAAACATGTAAGCTTGACATTTTCACTATAACGTCTTTTCTGGGACTCTTTAGACTATGAAAAATTCAAATAAAATAATAGATATATAGAAGTAACTGAAGTAACAATTTCAGAGTTATATTTCCATAATTGGATATGTTGCATGATGTACTGTTACACCTAAAAAAAAACACATTTTATGATGCCATTTAGTCATTTTTCATTTACTTTACCCTTTCATCATCATTCCCTTAATCACTCATATTTCTACATTTTTCCATTTCTACCCTATATAAGCTTCACGTGACATACTTACACTAAAATGGTTGATTTCCCATGTTTTGATGATTACTTAGGGTAGATATTGTGATTTCCTAACTTACTTGTGAAATTCAACAGTTGTTGGCAATTTTACAACTGTTGGCAATTCTACAGCTGATTGGTAGTTATGGTAGTCAAACATTCCACATCATTTCAAAATAGGTCCATTTAGGTGACTATCGTGAAAATTTGCAAAAAGTACAAAACAAGGGGCGTATGGTTGAGATTTCCAAAATTGGTCTAATTAGCCTCCAACTATGTAGTTAAGTGGTTTGACCAAGCAGTGACCCATATCCGTGAATTTGGTCACATGGATCTCATGGAATATGATGTTATTATCTTATTCAAACTATGTTATATCAAATCCAATATTTGATGGTGAAAGATCCACATGTTTAGGATCTAGGATTTGTTAGTTGTAGATCCACTTATTCAGGATCTGATCTCATCTTGTTGTAACTCTGTTTTTCTTTTGTGAAGTAGAATCTATATGTATAAATATGAGAGGATATAATTCATTTTAAATAGTTAAGAAGTTAAAGAGCTATATAATAGAGCGTTGAATGATATAGTTATATAATAGAGAGTTGAATGAGATACATATTAAAGAGAAGGATCATTGTAATAATTTTGATGTTGGAATAAAGATCTTGTTGTTGCACATCAAGAGTTCTCTTCTATAGTCCTTCTTGGCAGTATATTCGAAGAGAGGCAGGGCCCCCTCTCTCTAGTATGCACTTTCAAAATAGCTTATTTTGGTTGTGTTATGTTATTTCATTAATTGTTCATTTAAGTTATTGTTCATTCCTTTATACTCTTTAATTTCTGCAAGTGTGGTTTCCCTATAGAGTTAGGCATTGAAGGTTGAGTTTCTTTACTGATAAAAAAACCAATTGATGCTCTTGCTTTTCAACCAAATGAATGTGGATAATAGTTTCAGTATAAGTCCATTAACCTCAGTTGAATTATTTAGCCTTTCATTTCTCCATTTTCATTTATGTAAGTGTGGTCCACTGAGTGTGGTGTGCATGAGAGATAGAAATCTTGTTAACCTTGATAATTGAAGAGATAACTGAAAAACCATAGGAATCAACCTACAACATAATATTATATGACTTTAATTCATGTTATTGACATTTTTAATTCATCTTTCGTATCTTAGAGTTAGTTTCCTACTCTTGGATATATTTTATTGGCATCTCAGAATATTACAAGCTCCCTAGTTGACAATTTAATGTAAATCAATTCAAGAAATTGAATTTCCTGACATGTACAAGTTTATTTTTGGAAGGAGGCCCAAAACAACAAGCTTTGAGAAAGTTACCATTTGGAAATTCAAGTTTTGGTCATACCTGGTAAAGGCACAATAGAGAGAATACCTGGTGCATGCATAAACAATGAAAAGACCTAGTGAAGGCAGAAGTGGAAAGTAGACATAGTGAAGGCATAAGTAGCAAGCTAACTCATTGAAGGTTGGTGAAACTCACACAAAGAGATTAGTGTATTTCACTAAGTTGGCACTTAGTTGTGGGGATTGATGTATCTGGTATATTAGTTTCTATGAATATTTGTAAGAGTACATTGTTGCCGCTCAAACAAATATATTGGTGTATCTTGCTAAGTTGGTGCTTAGCGGTGGGGATTCGTGTCTTGAGTAAATTGGTGTCAACGAATATCTATAAGAGTAGGTTGGTGCCTATAAGGATTTGTACCATTGGGGATTGGTGTCTCCAATAGGTTGGTTCCTACAAATAATTATAAAGAGACTTTTTATGGTTTTCTCTCAAAAGGGTTTCCATGTAAATATTGTGTTCCATGTTTTGTAGTTGATAGATCTCATATGTGATTTTTTTCTTATTGTTGATGAATATTTAAGAAAAAAATTCTTATACTAATTCATCCCCCCTCTCATTATAAGTGTGTGCTCAACAAGAGTTAGTCAACTAGTTGGCCTAGTTAACTAGTTGACTAGGCACTCGAACAACACTCTATTAAATACAACTGAATGGATGATTTTAAGGATGAAAATTTATTTTGAAATGTAGAAAATGAATCTTACTAATCCTTCATATGCCAACTATAAATGATTGGTGATATTTTTCTAAAAGTATTCAAATTTCTATGGATTTTATATAGTTTTTATAAAATTTTGGCGATTTTTAAGGTAAAATAATTTTATCTTATAGAATTTGGGCGAATCATTTTTAAAATAGTGAATCTCGTTTTTGGAAAACCCATGGAAAATTAGCCCATGAGAAGAATATAGCCCCTAAAATCATCCCTGTTTGGAGCATGCATAATATAAAAGAAATCAGATTGCTTCCATTCAGGAAACTGGGGTGAATGTCTCTTCAAATTCAATTCCTTCAACCTGTGCATATCCTTTACATACGAATCTAGCTTTGTTCCATGTAACCTTTCCATCTTCATTCAATTTATTTTTGTATACCCACTTTGTGTTGATCACATTCTTATGCTTTGGTCTTGGAACCAATTCCCAAGTGTCATTATTCTCTATTTGATCCAATTCTTCATCCATGGCCTTATTCCAAAATTCATCCTTGTTGGCATCTTCAAAACAGGTTGGTTCAATCTTAGATGAGAGTTTTAAGTGTGTTCTTTTTCTAGTGAACGAATTCTCCTTCTAGTCTCAAGTCTTGTATCTTTTTTTTCGATAATCTGATCTGAAGGATGATTCTTCTATACTCGTCTGATAGGTGTCTTTGGGGG
>JZKD02S1890926.1:6755-45251 GCA_000966675.3 Picea glauca
AAAAAAAAAAAAAAAACAATGTCAAACAAGTTATATATGATCTTGGAAAATACATGAGGTAAGTAGTTGTGATTTATATGAAAAATATTTTTTCAATTTGTTGTTTTACTTAATGAAATAAGTTTTACTTGTAATGTAATATATATCATGCTTTGTTGAATCATGTTATTTTCTTGCGTCATGATCTGTAGATGGTTGTCATTGAAATAAATCCATCAAGATGATATAAAGTATTGGAAGAGAGAAATTATGTGGCTAATCTGTGAAATGAAAAAGTATCTACCTCCAACATTTTTCAATGCACAAGAACACTACCTCATACACCAAGTTGAAAATATTGAAATGTGTGGACCTGTACACACAAGGTCAATGTGGATGGTGGAGAGGAACTTGAATTCATTGAAGGCTTATGTTAGACAAAGAGCATGTCCTGAGGGTTCTATGGTGGAGGGATATATGGTATATCAATCTATGGTGTATATTAATAAGTATCTTCCTAAATTAGTATCGCCAACTATGCATGCAATGGATCAAATTTGGGATGTGAACTCCATCAAAACATTTGAAAGGGACCACCTATTGGGAAAAGGTAGAATGAAGAAAGTGAGAGATAATTAAATTGTGGAGATTTATAATACATATAACTTTTTGTTTTTTGTGTATAAAATTATACTCATTTAATATTTATTATTTCATCAATTATAAATATTTACCATGGTTATAACTAATATTTAATATTGGTGATCTATGATTTTTTTATTCAGTTGCTCAAGATTGGGATGCACTACATTTATACATTGCAAACAATCTTGATTGGATGAAGGTGTGGATTGAAAGATGTAAACAACATCATGGTGGTAGGTTATCATGGAAACAATTGTTTGAATTGGTTCAAGAATCTCATCGTAATGGAGATGCCAATGTTATGCAGAAGGAAATTGATTTAGCATATGGTTTGAAATATGTACAGGAAAGCAAATTCACACATTTTATTCAGTTATTTTATATTATATTAATGTTACTGCAGGTGTGTTTTTTTCAAATACTTTCCAAGTTATATAAATATATTTTTTAATTAACAATGCATCATTTACATGTGTGGAATATTGCAGTTGAAACACGACAAAGATATGTGGTGAAATAGTTGTAAATTTCGCATCAAATAGTTTGTAGAAACTAGGAAAACTTTTAATAGTGGGATAATTGCAGTATTCCACATCACTAATGTTTCCTCTAGGAGTGACAGACATCCCCGAGAATCTGAAAATAGATATTATGGGTATTTGAATGATATACTTGAGTCTGACCTTAATTTCTTAAAATTATTTTTTCTTGAAATCAAATGGTATAGGTTATGAATGCATGACCATGATGAGGAAAGCACTGTTATTCAGCATGCCAACAAATTTTCGATGATTAAAACAATGGTGCTTGAAAGAGGACATGATCACTATGTTTTTCCTAGCCAATGTGAATAGGTCTTTTACTCAAAGGTTCCAAGTGTCAAGAGGTATTTTTCATTTGTTGTTAGATATGATCCAAGAGGAAGGCCAGTAAAGTATATTGTAGAGGAAGAAGATGATGCACCAAAGACTGAGTAGGAAGTTGTTTTGAAAGACACAGAATGTGTAGTTCTTGATGATGATGTCGATGAATATATGCTCGAAAATGACATTGATGATGATGATGATATCTTCAATACTTTCAACATCGTTTCTAAATTGGATGATGATACATATGTCGAATTGGATGAAGAAGAAGATACATAAGAAGGTTGATTACTTATGTGGGTTAAATAAATAAAAAATTATTGATTATTTACATGTTTTTAAGTTTTATATCATTTTTTTATATCCTATGTGACATGTTAATTTTTATGTCAAACCTGAAAATAGTGTCCATAGTGTATGTTCTAAAATAAAATTATCATTTATAAACACATTATTTAGTTTACCTTAATTAATGTTTTTTTTGGTATTTTTTATGCATGATTAATATGTTGCTTTGGATTATTTTATATTTTACAGATTGAATATTAGGGAATTGAGAGTGATGTGAGAGGGAGGGGAGGGGCCATATTAGCTTCCACCTTCACGTGTTTGGCCTTATTCAATAGAGAATAAATTATTCTTGAAACCAAGAGAATCACATTCATCATTATACCATCATCTTAAATGTCATCATCATTGTAATAGTATTACAGCAACAAAGTTTCAATGAACATGTTCATCGTTGCTATAGCATCTTCATCGAAACTATTTGAAAACGTGGGACTTTGGCCCATGATTTTGGTGGAAAGAAGAAGGTGCTAGATGATATTTTGTATTTAAATAATGATTTCGTATTAATATTATTTATGGAGCAAGAAGGTACTTAGATGAGAGAAAAAAAAAAGACAAGACATAACTGATGAAGCCTGTGAAATTTATCAAGTACTTTTTTATCAACACTATTGCATGCCCTTACAATACTAGATGCAGGGACGTTCATATTGAATTAATTTTAAAATAAATAGCTAAAAGACATTGTACTAGGAGTAGACATGGGCAACAGTGACCTGTGAATGGGGCCAACATTTAAGTTTTTTCAAATTGTTTTTGTATGCACTGAAATTTGACATGGATAGACTGTTCACATGCCTTGATGATATGGGAGGATTTCCAGACTCAAATATAACTATTACACCCATTGTATATATCCGATCTCATCCTCGTGATTTCATTTGAAATTTCTCAGATGAATGTCATGCATGGAACTCCCAACATATAACCCATCATCATGGTCATGATCTTTATATTCATCACCTATGTTTTTCAAAACTATCATGAAAATTAGACCAATGAGTTTGGTGGAAAAAGAAGGTGCTAAATAATGATTTCGTACTAATATTCTTTATGGAGCAAAAAAGTGCTTAAATGAGAGAAAAAAAAATACAAGACATAATTGATGAAGCTTGAGAAATTTAGCAAGTATGCATTTATAAACATTATTGCATGCCCTTGTAGTGCTATATGTGCTATTTTATTCACTTATTTTATATTATATTAATGTGACTACATGTGCGTTTTTTTCAAACTAATTTTTAATTAACAATGCATCTTTTACATATATGGAATATTGCAGTTGAAACACCACAAAGATATGTGGTGCAATGGCTGTAAATTTTGCATCAAATAGTTTGTAGAAACTAGGAAAACTTTTGATAATGGGATAACTGCAGTATTCCACATCACTAATATTTCCTCTAGGAGTGACAGACATCCCCGAGAATATGAAAATAGATATTATGGGTATTTGGATGATATACTTGAGTCTGACTTTAATTCCTTCAAATTAGTTTTTATTGACATCAAATGGTATAGGTTATGAATGCACGAACATTATGAGGAAAGAACTATTATTCAACATGCCAACAGATTTTCGATGATTAAAACAATGGTGTTTGAAAGAAGACATGATCACTATGTTTTTCCTAGCCAATGTGAATAGGTCTTTTACTCAAAGGTTCCAAGTATCAAGAGGGATTGGTCATTTGTTGTTAGATATGATCCAAGAGGAACGATAGTAAACTATATTGTAGAGGAAGAAGATGATGCACCAGAGATTGAGCAGGAAGTTATTTTGATAGACATAGAATTTTTAGTTCTTGATGACGATGTCGATGAATATATGCTCGAAAAATGATATTGATGATGATGATGATATATTCAATCATTTCAACATTGTTTCTAAACTAGATGATGATATAGATGTCGATTTGGATGAAGAAGAAGATACAGAAGAAGGATGATTACTTATGTGGGTTAAAAAAAAAACGTTTATGGGTTATTTACACGTTTTTAAGTTTTATGCCATTTTTTTATATCCTATGTGACATGTTATTTTTTATATCAAACCTGAAAATAGTGGCCATAGTGTATGCTCTAAAATAAAATTATCATTTGCAAACACATTATTTAGTTTACCTTAATTAGATTTTTTTTGGTAGTTTCTATGCATGATTAATATGTTGCTTTGGATTATTTTATATTTTATAGATTGAGTATTGGGGAATTGAGAGTGATGTGAGAGGAAGGGGAGGGGCCATATTATCTTCCACATTCACGTGGTTGGACTTGTTCGGTAGAGAATAAATTCTTCTTGAAACCAAGAGAAACTCATTCATATTTATACCATCATCTATAATGTCATCATCGTTGTCATAGTATTACAGCAATGAAGTTTCGATGAACATGTTCATCATTGCTATAGAATCTTCGTCGAAACTGTTAGAAAACATGGGACTTTGGCCCATGATTTTGGTGGAAAGAAGAAGGTGATAGATGATATTTTTTATTTAAATAATGATTTCGTACTAATATTCTTTATGGAGCAAGAAAGTACTTAGATGAGAGAAAAAAAGATAAGACATAATTGATGAAGATTATGCAATTTATCAAGTACTTGTTTATCGAAATTATGGCATGCCCTTGTAGTACTATATGTGGGGACGTTCGTCTCAAATTAATTTTAAAATAAACAGCTAAAATACATTGTACTAAGACTAAACATGGGCAACAGTGACCTATGAATGGGGCCAAGATTGAAGTTTTTTCAAATTGTTTATGTATGCACTAAAATTTGACATGGATAAACTATTCACATGCCTTGATGATATGGGAGGGTTTCCAGACTCAAATATAACTATTACACCCACTTTATATATATGATATCATCCTCGCAATTTCATTTAAACTTTCTCGAATGAATGTCATGCATGGAAATCCCAACATATAACCCATCATCATGGTCATGATATTTATATTCATCACCTATGTTTTTCAAAACCAACATCATGAAAATTAGGCCAATTAGTTTGTTGGAAAGAAGAAGGTGCTAAATAATGATTTCATACTAATATTCTTTATGGAGCAAAAAAGTACTTAGATGAGAGCAAAAAAAAATACAAGACATAATTGATGAAGCTTGAGAAATTTAGCAAGTATGTATTTATCAACGTTATTGCATGCCCTTGTAGTACTATATGTGAGGATGTACATATTGAACAAATTTTAAAAGGAACATCTATATTACATTGTACTAGGACTAGACATGGGAAACATTGACTTGTTAATGGGGCCAACGTTGAAATGTTTTCAAATTGTTTCTGTATGCACTAAAATTTATCATGGATAGACTATTCGCATGACTTGATGATATGGGAGGGTTTCCTTACTCAAATATGACTCAGACACCCACTCTATATATTGTATCTCATCCTCAATTCGTTTTAAACTTCCTGGATGAATGTCATGCATGGAACTCCCAACATACCCATCATCATGGTCATGCTCATTATATTCATCGCCTATGCTATTCAAAACCAACATCATGCCAATTAAGCCAATGATTTTGGTGGAAAGAGAATACACTATATGATATTTTGTATTTAAATAATGATTTTGTACTTATAATATTCTTTATGGAGCAAAAAAGTACTTAGATGAGAGAAACAAAAAAAGACAAGACATAACTGACAAATCTTGTGCAATTTATCAAGTACTTGTTTATCTATGTTATTGAATTCCCTTGCAATAATATATGTGGGGACTTGCATCTCAAATGAATTTTAAAAGAAACAACTAAAAGACAATGTACTAGGACTAGACATGGGCAACAATGACCTGTGAATGGGTCCAACGTTGAAGTTTTTTCAACTTGTTTCTGTATGCACTGAAATTTGATATGGATATACAATTCACATACCTTCATGATATGGGAGGGTTTCAAAACTCAAATATGACTCACACACCCACTCTATACATCATATCTCATCCTTTTTTCGTTTGAACTTTCTCGGATCAATGACATGCATGGAACTCCGAACATACCCATCGTCATGGTCGTGGTCTTTATATTCATCACCTATGTCATTCAAAACCATCATCATGCCAACTATGTCCATGATTTTGGTGGAAAGAATAAGGTGTTAGATGATATTTGGTACTTAAATAATGATTTTGTACTAATATTCTTTATGGAGAAAAAAAGTACTTAGATGAGAGAGAGAAAAAAGACAAGATATAACTGATGAAGCTTGTGCAATTTAACTTAGTGTCTTGACACATGTGTCTTTGTTATATCCCTTTAAATATGTTAAATGATCTGGATAATTTGAATTAGACTAAGTATTTCAACTGTTGATTTCCATAATTAGATTAGGAGCCTGAAAATTTGTATATGGAGTTGATTCGATATCTTTATTTAATATGTTTTCCACCTGTTCATAATTTAGAGGAATAAGGAGATAATCCTTTTGTTGTCGAGTGCTCTTCCACCAAATGTTATTCCACATGGCATCAACCTATATAACCTTGAAGCTTCCAAGTTATTTTGATGATGATCCTCTACCTAACTCACAAATCCTTTTTCATAAAATCATTGGATGACAATTTTCCGAGTCTCCTCATTCTACTTAAACAAAATTTGGGCTCTAGTATATGAATATTTATTTTCTAGCCTATAAGTGTCTAGCCTCTCCTCATTATTATAGTTATCCTTCACATGGTCCACATAAGCCTTAGTTTTAGAAACAATATGTTGAGATTCATACCTCCAAGGATCCTCCTTCTCGTTCTTGCGGGACTCCAAAGTTGAGTTGGCTTATACATACCTAGATCTAGTCACAAAAGAGTATTTTGTAAATGAAACTAATTAAATGGGAAAGTAGGTCACTTGCTTCTTCCCAATGAAACATGTCTCATCCACTACCACCAGTTGTGTCATAAACTCAAGGAAAAATAAGTGTGGAACTGTCAACACTGACAATTTGTAAATCCTCTCCTCAAAGCCAAAAATATTCAAAATTGTATACTTTCCATACAAGTACCAATCCCCATATTTATTTTGAGGACTAACAACTACTTCTCTTTACATTCATCATAAATCCCCCAAAATAACCCCAAATTCCACCTAATCAATATAATTTTTTTATAATATTTCATGTCTCCCATGCTAACCATACATAACCATTTGATTACCATCTTATCCTTTCCATAATCCCCTTGTCTATCCAAATTTCAAGTGTTAAAAACAAGAAGACATGGGACAAAAACTTAAGATAATTGAGAAAAATAGGATGACCTTTGGTGGGGGATGCCATATCCATGATGGATAATGTATGGGTATAGGCTAAGGAATCATCATCATTTCCCAACAACATAGATACCATAGTATTATCAATTGAATGTCAATGTTTCAGATCCATATCAGGATCCATCATCAGGACAAGAAGTCTTGGTTTAATTATGAGAAGAGATGGTTATAAATATCTAAGTTTTGCGGGAAAATTTTTGTGTCGGCTAGATTCTTTTAGTGAAATTTTAGATCAGGTTTATTTAGTTTAGTTAAATTTAGGGTTTTCTAAAATATTTCTTTAAAAAAAATTATTTAAAATTCTTAAACATAAACATAAAGACATTACAAACGCAATAAATAAAGCCCTAGAAAAAACTAGCAAAAACCCTAACCCCCTAGAATACCATAACCCCAATAGAAAGACCTACCTACCTTACATCAAGGAGTTACTGACAAGATTTCCAATATCCTTAGCAAGAAAGATATCAAGACCTCCTTCAAACCACATGAAACCATCAAACAAAATATGATATCCGTTAAAGACAAACTTGACCCTCACAAAGGCAAAGGAATTTACAAAATAGAATGCTCCTGTGGAGAATTCTACATCGGTGAAACTGGTCGCTCCTTCCATATTAGGATCAAAGAACATGGAGCTGGCATAAAGAATGAACGCATTCACACCTCTGCCTTAGCATAACACTCCCTTAAAACAAAACACCACATTCGCCTAGAAGACACCAAAATTATGTCCAAAGATGAACACCTCTTTAAACGATGGATTAGAGAAGCAATCAAAATCCATAAGCACCCAAGCAACCTAAACAGAGACAATGGCCTAGACTTAAGTGAAAATTGGTTCCCCTTGATTCATAAAAATAAGAGAAAAAACAGATACGTAACTCTACCTAAATAACAAAATTTTGATTAATTAATTAATAACACCAACAAACTAATCAAAACCTAATACAACTACATCTATTAAAATAACTTAATATTCACTCATAACTTATAGAACCACTAAACAATTATCCTTTCTTCATTTTAAAGAATATTAAACTTCCTTATAAATACCATTAAAATATTTTAAAATTTCTTAATAAAACAAAACTAATAAATAAAAAAATTTAAACACTTAAAAAACCTATTAAATACTAATAACATCATAATAACCTCTTCTTTCTAATTAATACAAAAAACTTTATTTTCTAAAAACAACACCTTGAAATAACACTTTAATAATGGTTAATTTATTAATCAATAAACCTCAACTTTCTTATAAGCACCATTAAAATAATTAGATTAGGGTTTTCTAAATAAAATGAAACTAATAAACAAAAAAAATTAACACTTAAAATATACCTTTAACCTATTAAATCACTATCAAACTTACTAAAAAAAGCACATTCTATTTAATGATTACAAAATAACATAAAAAATTAAAAATTAAAATAGATTTTAAATATCTTAATAAAGAATTTTAAATAAATGTTTTTAAAGAAATCTTTTAGAAACCCCTAAATTTAACTAAAATAAATAAACCTAATCTATAATATTCACCAAAATATTCTAGCCGACACAAAATTTTCCCACAAAAATTAGATATTTATAACCATCTCTTCTCACAATTAAACGCAGGCTTCTTGTCCTGATGATGGATCCTGATATGGATCCGAAACATCGACATTCAATTGATAATACTATGGTTTTTCTGAATTCGCCTGAAAACACTCCTCACCATAGAAATCTCAGCAAACATAGATACCATCATGATTAAATCATTACCTAGCTTATTAAAAATAGTATAAGAGTAAAGAGATTTGGTAGTTGGAAAATTTCATTGGTTGGAAATAAAGTGAGAAAACAATCCATTTCTCCACTCATGGGACATGTGAGACCATTTTTTTTCCTAGAAATTTGTATCCAAGGCAACATAGGAGAGGGGAAGCTAAAAAACCTTATATATTGTTGTAGTAGAGAGAAAATTGGCTTCTTAGTAAGTGAGAAAATAATGAACCTAAACTTTTTTTGTAGTTGATGACACATAATTGATGAATTTAGGAAAAGAATAGATGGGGTGTATCATGGAATTACCTTGACCGACCTCCCAAGGGTGTATATTCCCCTTTTCAAAGGTGAAGCTTCCATAGAAATCATTGAAAGTCTATCAAGGCTTAGGATTCATCAAAAACATCAAATGCAAATCCCTAAGAGGTAGAAACGTTGTGGGACTTAGTAGATTAAGGGGGTTGTACCTTCTTCCTTCTTCCTCTCCATTTTTACATTATAAAAATGGAATAGACAAATAAAATGAATTTAGGAAGAATATACACTTATCACTTACGAATTCAGATACCCAGTGGAACATATAAGAGACAAATTTTCAAATTTTAGTGTTTTAATTCGTAGAAGAGAGTTATATACTAAGGGGTGAGAATTTCAAAGTTTAGTGTTCTAAATTACAAACAGAAATATGTTGTGAAGAAAAAGTTTAAATGTAGCTTAGCACTAGTAGGGGTAATTAGAAGAGTATATTGTCTCTAATTAGATTATTTTCCACAATGTCATTAATTATATGGATAAAAATAAAATATTATAACAAATTATTTACAGTTAAGTTTTGATTATTTTTCACTTAGATAGTACAAAATCGGTATCTTTAGAGCCAGTGTAAAATTGGAGCTTCATTGTTATAGTAAACAACATAGATGTAATTTAACACACAATTTTAAGGTGCTTCCCTTAAACTCAAACGAAGTATTATAATTGGACTAAAGAGGTAGAGCACTAGAAATAATCCTTGAGATGATCAATTAAACATAAGGAGTTATATTTCACTGCATTCCCATGACAAGGTACTCTTTCATCGAAATCATCCAAAACTTGCACCTAGTCTTAATTGTGTATTCATTTTTATATGGGAATTAATCCTTAGTAGATGACCTAACATGCCATTTTTTCACTATTGAACAATGACCTTATAATATTCGTATAATTTTAAAATGAAGAAACAACCATTCTATGCAATAAATCCTAAAATACTAAATATATAATCATTTTTTGTTTATGGAAATGTTTTTGATGATCACTAGCAAGAAAACATTATGTGATGTGCGATATTACAAAAAATAGATTCATCTCACAAGATTTGAAAGTATCCCTAGTTTCATCAGCAACAAATGATCCCTTACATAGGAGAATTATTTCACAAGAGACTAACATGTCACTTGGAGGAGTATAAGTGTGATGGAAATAATAATGTAATGTACCTAACCAGTAGAAACAATGATTATTGAGAACTTACTCAAGAAATATAAATAGTAGAAAATTAAATATGAGAGACAAAGATATAAAGCCTACAGAATATCCCTTGTCTTCATAATCAGTACCAATCACTTAATGGGAATTATTTAATAACTAGGACCCTTTTACATTGAGTAACTTACAACTAACTACCTAGTAGGGCTTATTCAAAGAAGATGGTCTCGTAAATTAATTACTAATTCCTAGGTAATCCAAAGTAAGGAGGATAAGGTAGGTCCTTAACATGTCATCCCCCTTCAATAGAAATGGTGTCCTCTATGTTGGAGGTGTTGAAATTTCTATAAAGTCATTTATAGTTCCTAGGTGGCATCATCTAGCTATATATCTGTCCACTAGACGTAATTCCCTATAAAAATTAGGACCCTTAGAATTGAATGATGGTGTACATTGACATTATCTTGTGACCAATAATAGATTTGGCTACAACCAAATGGAACACTCTGCATCAAGTTTTAGAAGGTTGGTCTAAACTCAATAAGTTGGCCCCATGACCTTCATCAAATAGGAAACATGCAATACTAAGTGAATCTTAGAGTGGGACATTGTGAGAACTAATTGATAGGAAACTCATCCAATGCAATGGGATGATAGAGTCCATACAATTTTGTTGCTAGATTTTTTGAGCCCTTGTCTTCGAGAGAGGGGCACTTATAGGGATAGAGACAAAGGAAAACATGATCCCCCTTTTAGAAAGAATGTTGAGAGCGATGTTTATTGATTTGTTTCTTCATTCAATTTCAATACAAAACCAAATATCCTTAAGTGTGTGGATAATGATTGTTCCAATGTTGAGTCTATGATCAACTACATAAACCTCGAATGTGCTCAATAGATAGGAAGTGATTGAAGGTAGTTTGTTTTGCAATAGAAAAATTCATAAGGTAACATTTGTGTGGCATTGTGATAAGTGGTGTTGCACGACCATTCAGTAAGGGGTAGCCATTAAACCATTATTTTCATTAGTTTGTTTCAAAATGTAACGACCTAACACTACTTCCATTAAACAAATCTGATCAAGGGGGAAAAAATCAATTCAAATACATATGAAAACTCCTACAAGGGATCCACAACAATCACCCAAACTCCACGACAAGTGGAGAAGAGTTATCTTTCAAAGTGCCTCCCAAGATGAGCTTCGATACACTTATCCCTCATGTGTTAACAAGTGACATGATAATAAGCCCATAACTGACCAACCCTCCAAATGGCCCAAGGCCAATATTTGAGTGGACCAAGTATGCAACTCCTTTTTATCACATCACCCATCACACAAAATGTCAAATCCCACAAAACCGAAGAGCCTGCAACACAACTCGTGTGTTACCATGAATTTTCCTGAGGCATACAGATGCAAAGTTTTGCAAGGGAGCCAGAACAATCACCCAAACTCCATGATGAGTAGAGAAGACTAGTTCTCTTTCAAAGTGCCTCCCAAGATGAGCTTCACTACAGTTATTGCTCATGTGCTAATGTGTGACATGATGACGATCCAAAAACAGACCAACCCTACAAAAGGCCCAATGCCAATATTTGAGTGGATCTAGTATGCATCTCCTTTTTATCACATCACCGATCGCATGAAATTCCAAATCCCACAAGATTGAATAGCCTACAACACAACTCGTCATATCTATATATGGGGTCTTCGTCGTGGGATCGAGGTCCGATATATGTCATATATAATGTATATGAAATATATGTTATATAACATATATGTTATATAACATGTATGTCACATATATGTTATATAACATGTATTGACATATATGTTATATAACATATATGACATATATGTTATATAACATATATTTCATATATATTATATGAAATATTAACATATATGTCATATAACATATATTCATATATGTTATATCACATATATCCATATATGTTATATCACATATATTCATATATTTTATATCACATATATGCATATATGTTTAATATGACAAATATGTTACCCCTGACCCTGTCGTGACCGAGACCCCTAACCCCACCGTGACATAGACCCCGTACATAGTAGCACAGCACTTGGACATCATCGATAGAGACTGACTAGGACACAAATATAGCTCGACAACATCAATAGAGACCCTAGACATGGAGTTAGCTAGACAATAGATAGTAGACCCTAGCTCGACAAAGACCGGCCTGGACCAAGTGGACAAGAAAAAATGTCGTCCAAAGCAGTAAAGTTGAATACCTCTTGCATATTGAAGAAATAGTTTTCACAAATATATATATATATATATAGGTAAGGTTAAAAACCCTCAGGACAAACCTCGATTTACTAGCAAGATAAACCCTTTATTTTCAAAGATTAGGCTAGGGAGAATCTTGTTTAGGTGATTTGCTAAGATTTTTGTCAAAATAAATAGAAAATAAAGTACATATTACCATTTTTAAAACAAAAATGGTTATCGTTTGTATTAAAAACTGGTTGTCATCATGCCATATAGCAAGTTAATAGAAGGAAAAAAATTTAAAAGTTTGAAACTAGTTTTTCATAAAGACCCAAAACTTCAAAAATGGTGCATATCAACTAAGTTATTCCTACGTTCCTAAAGGTATGGTTATAGAGTTGATGGGCATAAAGTCTAATGAACCGAGCTAGTAAAAAAACTACTTTGCAATACATTTTAAAAACCCGAACTTAGATGAAATCATTCCAACTATGGGCTTCCTGTTAGATATCAACTTGAAGGTTATGCTCCAAATCTGTGTTTCCAATCTCCATGTTGCCTTATGTTTGTTGAACAATCTCCTCAATTTTGATTGTAACTCAAATAGAGCTAGTAGAAACCTTTGGCGGGGTAACCAGAGAGTGCAATGGATCTCCACACAAGTGCGAGATCTTATCTAGGCCTTAAGCACATTCATAGAGCATATTACATTTTTCTTCCAACTTTTCAATTTTCTTTCTTTGTCGAGCCAAAATCTATAAAATATGTGAATTCCTCGTTCTATAAGCTTCAATTTGAGTGGTCATTCTTCCACTAAAGTGTGAGAAGGATACTTGAATATCCTCTACATGACATTGATTTCTACACTAAGCTCTTCACAAGTCCAAAGTCTCGCATAGGATGCAATGACCATAATGACTATGACCCACCATTATTTTCCACTACCAACAATTGAATATATGACAATAGACTAAGACAAATCCTTCTCCTAGTTCAAACCAAATTTCCATAGGACAATAAACCCAAAATAGAGTCGGGTCATAGAATCGATGGAATCAGAGCCAAACAACCTTGTGACCAACCTTGTCAATAAAAGCAGTGCTCAATCACTCCAAGGATGACTCTAGTGATGATCCCAAGTGATTCCAGAGGTCACTACCCTATTGGATTTCACTTATTTTCCTATAAGACTATGTATAGAATTTAAAATTTTGAACAAAGTTTCCTTGAACGAAAACTACCCCCTACCAAATATGGATAAAATGATACAAAAACTAGTGGGGACAAATACCCCCTATCAAGTGGTCCTTCCTAGGTTGGGATTCATGACTTGAGACTAGTGGGATGTTAATATCCATTCCTATACATTAACAAACAAAGTGATGCATAGAAGAGAAGACAAAGTACATAATCAAACCATGATAAACTACATAAGAAGTGTCATGGAGCACATGAGGCTTCACTACCATGACCCACATAGATGTTTCCTCACATGAGAATATGATCTGGTGCAAGGTTGATTGGGTTTACATCCATGAACCTTTCATAATGCATCTAAAATATCTTTCATAATGATGGTCACTTCAACCTATGCACCCAAACACTTTATTATTGAAAACCCATATTCATAGGAAGTTTGGTTACCTTAAATTAGTTGACAACATGTATATGAGTGGAAACTAATGAATGTGTCAAAATATAAAAAAACATTTTAGATATTTCACTATATTCTTACAATCCTGGCTAACTATATTTCTTATTCGATCGATTGAATTTACAACCAAATAGGTACCTTTCAGATATTTTTTCCTCGAGTGAGGGAAGCTCGGGACAAACAGAGGAAAATGTGACTACATCTAGTAGATTTGATATGTAAAAGAAGACCCGAGGTGAAAAGGTCAGAAGAAAATTTCATAGACGCACGGAATTTTTTCTTGTCAAAGGAGGATCATCTTCTTATGATGATGAGAGCATAGGAGACATAGAGATGCCACTCAAGTATAAGCAACTGGTGAAATAATGGGTACCTAAGGAAATTTCCCCTTTGGACACTGACTTCATTGTCAATAATAGGACATATTGCATTGCACCATCCTCCCTACATAGCCTAGGGCTATTTTTCATGGATGGAATAATTGTAAATACAATACAGTAACTGAATTGATGGACTATGTCAGACCGTGTTATGATTATAGTGATTGGATGTGGTTGGTTCGGTACATGCGAAGTATGCGGAGATATGCACTCACCGCAAATTATATACAGCTAATGAACGATGATAAAAATAAGGGAGTGACTATCTATATTGATGAAATGCCTAAATCTTCCGTAAATATCATAGGGTTTATAAATAGCACATGATCCAGGACAACAAACAAGAAACTGAATTGCATATATGAGGGACGCGAAGGGAATCAGGTAGTTTTGTGCGCAATAAAAAAGATAACTTTTGGGGAAGAATTATTAGTGGATTACCATTTGAATTGAATAGATACATCAAATAATAGTGTGTGGGTACTTATGCAACACCTATTTAAGAAACCTCTACTTATCTCATTATATATTTTTTTAGCTTTAACATGTAAATGATTAACAATTTCGATTTACATTTAATGTGAATTTTATTATTTGTTTATATAATTTTGTTTGTGTGGCAATCCATTTTTTTTTATCTTTAACAATTTTTAAAATATTTTTGCGTCCTAATTATATTATAATGTGCCAGGATGATCATGGGAAAGGACCATCCACAAAACATGTAAACGATTAACAATTTCGACTTACATTATACGTGAATTTTATTATTTGTTTATATAATTTTATTTGTGTGGTGATTAGTTATTTTAATTGTTTATATAACTGAAATAACATTTATTTTGTTGAAATATGTAGTCTATGGGCCACGATTCTCATGATTCTCCCAACAAGGAGGAGTTGTATTTATCCCCTATCTCAATGGTAATTATACAAAAAAATATCATTAAAGCGAACAAGGAACTTTCTCGCTTGTTAGACCTTGAAGATCAAACTCCCGAGGTAAAACAAAGGATCACATTGGTTATGAAACAACTTAGGACATATAGGTAATAACCATAATTTAAGGTGATTTTTTTATGTCATAAGTTCAACTATGAAAGTTTTTTTTTTTTTTTTTACATTATCTAAACGAAAAAAAATAAATTATTTCTTATATAGAGTTATTTGGAGCTTGTTCAGCTCGGTGTTTGTAGTAGTGGCACTACACATACACCACACATTCCTGACATAGGCCCTCTTATACTTGTTAGGCTATTTAGTTATCCACCTTCCACACCTTTATATGGAAGCTATGGCACACACCTCGAGGAAGCCATACAACCAAGATCTAGAGGTGGTGACATATATGAGCCTGATGATGTGGATTATATGGTTTCATTTACTAGAGAGATATGTGTTACCAACATAGGGACCCTTCCATGCACATTTATGGTCAATGAGGAAGGACTTCCATTAAAGAAAATAAAACTCCCAGGTAGTTTTTAATATTTTAACTGTTTTATGTTGTTGAACATTTAGTTGTCATTGATGTCAACCCTGGGAGAGTGACATTGGAGATTGATGTCAACCCTTAGAGGTTTATTTCAACCCTTGGAGAGGTCCAAAGATGTTGGACAGTTGATTGAAATTTACATGATCAAGTTTAGTGATGACTTAGTTGGGTACATTTGATGTAGTCTACATGTAGCCCCAGAGTTGTGGTTATGGGACCTAAAGTTGGTTGAGGAATATGGACATGAAGTACAGTGAAATTTTTGGTTATACACTCATAGATGGATATTCCTTATCATTTCATTTCCGATGATATGTGGAACACCACATGGTTCCTTATGGTTAGGGAGATATGGCCTTGTAAAGTTGGAATCCCCAAAGAGTGGTCAAGAAGCCCCTAGTTGGTTATAAGTCTTAGTCAAAGGGTAAAAGTGGTTGAAACAAGAAATCCATAAATTTAGGAGAGATATTACTATTAAAAAGTATATAAACACCTTAATGCGTCCCTCATATGTACACTCACACATTCATTCATTGATTATCTATCTTGTGAACTAGTGATCTTTTGCTAAGGTTGTGACAACATTTTTCAGAGGTTGCGAAGGAAGGTCAAAGGTAAAAGTCTTGGAGTTGTAGTAGATATGAGTAACCCTAGTTTCTAAGGTATCCATGAGTTGTTGGTCAAAAGGGCATGGATGTATGTGGTATGTAGTGGATAAAAGCATGGATATCCATGGGTAGTAGTAAAGGAATTCATGGATCTATGAAAACCTTGTGAAAAGGCGAGAAGAGATGTTGGTACCAGGTTTCTGAGGACTATGGAAGTGTTACAAGTTAGTTTATAGTATAGAAAGTCAGCTATAGGATCAGAGGTAAGTTTTAAGTGTTATGGTTATGGTGCTATGATACATGCATGGTGATTATCATAGTATTTGATATGGTACATCTTGGTGATGTTATGGTACACTGATTAGAAGCATATCGGTTATCTTGGTGTATGGTTTGGTTACATGTTATAGTGTATACTTGAGGCTTATCTTATGGTACATGGCATGATTGAGAGTGATATGGTGTATGGTTGAGACACTTGTTATGGTTGATGTGCATATTTGGCACATGGTATGGTACAGGATTGATACATGGTATGGTGTTGATGTACATGTTTGAGGAATGTGGTACAAGTTTTGGTGCATGGTTGATGCATGGTTTGGTACAAGTGTTGGTGCATGGTTGATGCACGGTTTGGTACAGGTATTGGTGCATGGTTGATGCACTTGTTTTGATACATGTTGTGATACATGGTTGATTCTTGGTATGGTATAGGTTGATGGTTTGGTATATGCTTTGGTACATGGTTGAGACACATATCTTCTGATGGTATGTTGGTGATCTTGGTACATGCTTGGTAGTGTCATGTGTCAGTGATGTTGGACATCTAGTTTAGAGGTATCCTTGGTATATGATCCATGTGAGAGGATCTGGTTGAGTATCAATGACAGTGACAAGTTGGATAGGTTGACAGTGACAGGTTGGATACAGTGATAGGTTGACAAGTTATAGGTTGATGTGATAGTGGCAGTGACAGTAGTAGCGATTGTGGTAGTGCATTTGGTCTACACTTATATTTCAGGGTGGAAGGATGGGGAAAGGAAAAGGGGTTTTAGCCTCCTTTTGTTTGGTGTCCGAGAATCAGGGACTTGGATCTTCCCTCGGGTTGGAGCCTAAGAACTAGGTGGTTGTAGCCACCTTTCGTTTGGAGCCGGAAAACTCAGGGGGTTGTAGCCTCCTTTTGGTTGGAGCTAGAGAATTTAGGGAGTTGTAGCTTCCTTTAGGTTTGATCCTGTAAATAGGGGGTTGTATCCTCCTTCCAATTGCAGTTGGAGAATTTGGAATTTGGTGGTTCCTATGAATGAATTCTTGATATATATAAGAAAACATTTTGTATTTTTCTCCCATTTGGGTTTCCACACAAATATTGGTGTATTGTGTTCTTGATGTGATGTTGATGTGATGTTGCTTATGATTACATGTTTATGATATATGACACATTGATGATAAACCGTTGAACATTGTTGATAAAGTGAAATTATATATATTGTGGTTAAAATTGGTATAAAGTTCTCATATTGATTCCCCCCCACCTCTCAATATTCCAACACATGTTGTCTATATCAAACATAAATCATCTAGATTATTATTTTGAAATTAATGATCATATATTTTGCGTGTAGGAAACAACCATTTTTATAGGCACTTGAAGACTAAGGTGTTGGTGATTTTTGGGCCAACCATATGCATGACGTGGAATTCCCACAATTCCAACCTCAAAAAATAACTTATGGATTATTTTGAAGGCCTCTTTGGAGTATACACCTTCAATAAAAAAGCTACCACCCCCTTAGCTGGCCAATATTTAAAATCTATGTGAGATGTGTATAGGGTTCACTTGCAAAAGAAACCTAGGTATGAGCATCCTCCCATGGTTCCGGAGAGGGAGTGGAAGGTGTTCATTAAGGATGCAAAGGAAAAGAAATTGAGAAAAGAAGGAAAAGCACCAACTGGTACCCCAAGGCAAAGTACATTTTGAATTCAATACCTTTAATTTTATTTAGATCTAAATAAAAGTGTGGTATATAACATACTTGAAAATTTTGATGATAGGTTACCTGAAACTTCAAAGGAAACCAAAGAAAGGATTTCCAAACATGGCCAGTGCAAGCTAGGTCAGGGCGGCTACATGAAGTTACAGTCATGAATTGTATGTACCAAAACATATTAACAATATTATTTGTATCGCCTTCCAAATTTCAGGTAATTGCAGGAAATAACATTAAAAATACATACTCTTATGCAATGCATGGTGACGACTTTGGAACTATAACCATGGAGGAATACCTCCAGATTGGTTATAGGTACGTCTATCAAGATATCATTGAACATCAAAAAAACATGGGGTAGGCCCCAAGATCTAGTTTGTAGGATAAGGTAAATAAAAATTAGTCCAAATTAACCTTTCATTACTTATAAAATACATTCATGTTTGATACCATCCATAAATTTAATGTTTTACTTTTTTTTAATCAGGGGAGTGACACTATGGTCAAGCCCATTAGTACTGGAGATAAGTGCATTGATAGTGTAGTGAAGCCAGAACGTGGTTCTCCCGAGAAGCCCCATTCCAATGGGGTGCAGCCCCATGATGTTCCTATGAATGAGTCCAACCACGATGGTCATATGGTTGTATATTAATCATATACTTAATAATTTCGTAGTTATAAATTGTGTACTTCTAATTTATTATACTTATACATTTACGATTGTGTCCTTATAAATTTTTTGGTTTCAATGGAAGATAATGTAGTAATTGATGCTCCTACACATAAAGAGGAGTACAGGGCAGCCATTCCAATTGTGTTGACTAGTGCACCAAGTAAATAATTACATTGCATAGTTTTTTTTTAATATTACTGAACTAATTCAATGATATTCAAAAATTGGCCATATAAATTTAATATTTTTTGTTTTTGTAGGAGATGCCCCCTCACATCGGATTGCATGCCATGAGTATGAAACCATGCATGCTCTGTGTGAGAAGAATCAAGCACAATCAGTTGTTGAAGATCCCCCATAAAATGAAGACGTGGATGTTGATGATTTAATTAAGAATTGGAAAGCACATAAGAGGCCTAAAAAAATGATGATGTATAATATTATTATAAGACAGATCGATGTACATATAGCTAGTATACTTCAAACATTTTTTGGATGACAAACATGGTATATAAAAACTAATGAGTTCTTGTATACTTTTTGTTGCACTGCCTTTGAATGAGTTATTGCATATTTTCTTGTACTTATGTTAGTTAAATATGAAATATAGATGGTTAGTAAAATATGGATAGAGAGATCAAACAAATCCAATTATATTAATTTTTAGTACTTATGCTCAAAGCAAAATGAAATAAAACAACTTTGTACTTATTTTATCTTAGCTTTCTTACTTATCTTTACAAACATTTTTTTATCAATTTCAAATATTTTTAATGCATATTTTCTAGTAGAATATAGATTGGGTATTGGGGAATTGAGAGTGATGTGAGGGGGGGGAAGGGACGGGGGGAGGTGCCATAGGAGCTTCCACCTTCACATGGTTGGCCATGTTCAGTAGACAATAATTTATTGGGGTCGTTTAATCTTGGAGAAAACCTCCCTCGATCCAACGGAGAAGCAACATATTCAATCTTGACTTCGTTGTTGCTCATTAATATCGAGGGAGGTTTACTCCAAGATTAGACGGATCCAATAAGTTATTCTCGAAACCAAGATGATATTATATAGGAGTTATATTTAGTTATATATCTATCATGTTTTTAGTTTTTTCTCATCGATTAAATCCATGTTTGAATCTAGGATGATGAGGGGATAGTCCAAAAAGAAGGCTTATAAGGTGCTTGGAAGCACTGTCAAGGTATGTTTTGACATTCTCATAAAAATGCATCTTGGAGTAAATAATGTTATAAATATGAGTTTTATTCATTTTATAGATATTTATGGAGGTTGAATGATTTGGCACTACAAGTATTAGACAAACATAATGATGGATGAGTTGAGATCAGGGGAGGTATGTTATCCAAATCATTTTAATGACTATTTAATTTGAATATGTTTCAAGTACCATGAATGGGACCTCATATGTCAAAATTTTATTGTTTCTTGAGTGTTTTAATATTTTATACATTTGAATGCTTTCTTACGTTGATAGGTTAATGCCCAATATAAATTAGAAGACATGAATAAAATCACCAAGGATTGGGAAACAAAAGAAAAGGGTTACACAAAGAAGTTAGAAGAAATATTTTGGTGTAGATCTTGGAGGTAACACATTGGCCTTTGTGTTTTTGTTGATCTACAAGCCTTCCTTTGTAAGTATGTTTTGTACCATGAGGTTATCTCATTGTTTGTTTTTTGTACCATGTGCAGGATGGGGTGCACCATCAAAAGATTTCAATGATTTTGTACTAATATTCTTATCATTTTTCTTTCTCTAGACCTTATCCGGTGTATTTTGAGCTAGAGAAGTGTGACTCACTTGGGAGAGAGTTAAATTCACCTTATCCATGCACCATCCATTATATTCCTAGAAAGGAGGGTGCATTATTGGAGGAGATTCTTTTCAATTTTCAGTTAACTGACTCATGCAGGTATTTTTCAATTTTCAGTTTAGTTCTATCTTTCACATTCAGTTCAATTCTATTTAGGGGGAAAAAGGTCAGTCCTTTCTCTTATGTCATTCCTTTCTCATAACTACAAACATTTATGCATGAACTTAAGTACTATGTTCATTATTTGAAGGTTGAAAGAGAATATTTTCTTAATAATTTATGTTGTAGCAACATCTACATGACACTTTATGTGGTTGTACAATAGAAAACACTTTTACTTGCCAAAAATCAATGGATGGTAGATATGTTTATAACCTTTATAATAATTCCAACATATGTTTATAACCTTTACAATACTACCAAGATATTATTGTCATAATACTTCCAACATGTGTTTATAATCTTTGAGACCTTTTAGAACTTACTCATATTTAGGGTGTCAACTGAGTCAAGAGTCGAAACACATAATGCACAAATATAACATCATTTCCCTCACACAGGGTCTTTATCATCATCACCAATTTGATGAATTCCAATTTGTTGTTGATTATTTGGGTTGGTTGTCATTGATGTCAACCCTTGAAGAAAGTCTAGTAGCGAATTTTGGTAGCTCAAAGGTTTGGCTTATGGACCCAATTTTTTTTAATGTATAACGGTATGAGTTTTAATATATTTGAAGGTAATAATATTCTATATGGATAGTACATGTCATTCCATTTCCGGTGGTATGTGGAAAGTCACATAACTCCTCACGGTTAGAGAGTTATGTCCATGTGAAGTTGGAGAATGCTCATGAGTCATATAGAAGCCCCAAAAGGTCAAAGTAGTCAAAGCGGTTGCAAAGAAGAAATTATTTAATTAACTTTATTCTAGATGGATAGTACATGTCATGTCATTCATAGTGGTATGTGTAATGCCACACAACTCCTCACGGTTAGATATTTATGGCCATGTGAAGTTGGAGAACCCTCATGCGTCGTCTAGAAGCCCCAAAAGGTCAAAGTAGTCAAAGTGGTTGCAAAGAAGAAATTATTTAAATAATAAAGTGAAGTTATAAGTGTACTATAAGTCAAAGTGGATACAAAATAAATTATTTAAATAATAAATTTAATGGATAAATTACTAAGTGGACAAGTGGTTAGAAGTGGGTTAGCCCTACAACAAGGAAAGTAGTTTAAGATGGTTCAAAGGTAACCCCTTGAGGAAGCTACATAAAAGTATAAATAAGAGGCAAGGGTCTCTCATTTTAATTACAATTGAGCATATTGAATATCTATAAGTGAATGAGGTAACAAAAGGATATCTAAGGCGAATTTCAGAGGGAATGTGAAGTAAAGAAGGCCAAAATTCAAGGGAGGATAAATTCTTTTGATGATGCTTTCTAGGGTATGTTATTTATAGGTCATCTCACCATTTTCGCAATAACGTTTTTTCTAGAATGATTCAAGCCATGAAATATGGAGGTCATTGAGGAATAATATCCAAGTAGCTGTGATAAAATTTTCATCTTGTGGGTCATTATATTTTTGAAGTTACACACCATGGAAAATAGGGTTTGTGGCTAGTCGCAAAACTAGTCTAAAACAAGTGTTTCGAGTAAAAAAGTCATAACTTATTCATAACAGATCTAAATTCAATAAGACCAAATGTATTCGTTATAATATAGTATTTATTATTCTGTGTACCATTTTCAGATCCATACAACAAATATTCTATGTGGGGCACGCTCTACAAGCGCGCTCTCTAGAATAAGACAGAATTCAACAAGGTATGTCATTTTTGCTATAAATCCTTTTCTGAGAGGTTCCAATCAATGAAACCTAGAGGAATTCCATAAAAGACATTGAATAACATTTTGTACTATTTTCATATCTTTATTCATTGCAGGTACATAGTTATGATTATTTCAAGTTAGGGTTGTTGACTAATCCAAAATTAGTCATGTGAGACTAAAGTAAATTTTGATGAATATGCTAGTCTCTTGTTGTTAAAGTTAAGGAAGGTTTGCAGGTATGTGATCATATACACCAGGTCTATTATAGAGTTACAAATCATATTTGGATGATGAAATTGATGAGGGATTTTGGTTGAGGTACATGTTGGGTACATGGTTGAGACAAGGAGTTGATGAGTTGGCACATTCATGAGGTGTATACTTGATGATGTTGGTACATCTTGATGAGTCATAGTTTATGTGTATTTGATGCATGATTGGTACATATTTGATGGATGGTTGATGCACTCGTTGATGGTACTAATTGAGGTACAGGTTGGTGCATGGTTGATGCACTTGTTTATGGTATATGTTGATTACAGGTTGTTTGGTATAGGTTGTTATAGGTTGTTTGGTGCAGGTTGATTGGTATAGGTTTACAACAGTATATCTCACAGTGATAGTATGACAGTGGTTCCATCATTCTAATTATATTTAAGGGCGGTTGGATGAGGCAAGGACATGTGGTTGTAGCCACCTTTCGGTTGTAGTCGGAGAACATAGGGGGTTGTAGCCTCCTTCTGGTTATAGCCATAGATTTAGGGATTTGGAGCTTCCCTCAGGTTGTAGCCTGAGAAAATAGGAGGTTGGAGCCTCTTTCTAGTTGCAGTTGGAAAACAAAGGAATTTGGTTCTTCCAATGAATGTTATTTTTAAAGACATATAAAAAAAACATTCCAGTGTTTTATCTCTCTTTGGGTTTCCACGTAAAAACACTGGTGTATTGTGTATGTGTATGATTTATCATTTGTTCATTGTTTATTTACTCTGCAACTATTGGATGATGATGCTACATTGATATAACACTTGCATTTTATGGTTAAAAAGGATTATTATTGCTCTATTACTGATTCACCCCCCCTCTCAGTAATACAACAATTGGTATCAGAGAAGACTCCTTCAGGAAATAGTTTAACCATTGGAAGGAGATCATGGATTATTCTGAGAATGGAGTACCATTGTTTAATGGTCAGAATGGTTTAAAGTATGAGTTATGGATTGGAAGGACGAAAGTATTTTTACAGGCACATGGGTATTATATTTGGATATCAGTCGTTACAAGATATGATAGTACAAAAGGGAAAAAACTGTAGCCAAGAATGAATTGAAGAAGAATAACAAAATAGCAATGGATTTCATCTAGGAAGGATTACCTAATATGGTAAGAGAAAAGGTTGGTAAATGTTCATCAGCCAAAGAAATTTGGGATAAGTTACATGATATATATTCTTCACCCATCGCAAATTCAGAAAATGCCAAAGAAGATGAAGGTACAGATCAAAAATAAATATGTTCACCATGTCAATTAAAATTCAAAAGATGAAGATTACATAATCAACGGAGGTATGTTGTTTTTCTTTAATTTTTAAAAACACAGACATCTTGAAATAGAATGTCATGAAGGAAATGAGATAGTAAAACTAATACAAAAAGAAGACAATTATGAAGAAGAATTGATCAATGCTTTAGATGAACTAAGAAAAGAAAGAGAAGAAAGCAAATCACTCAAGAAAGAATTGATGAAACAAAAGGAAAGTGCTCACATTTTTTAAGAATCCCAACATGTCATCAAGAACTTAAGAAGTCAGATAGAAGAAGCTAGAAAGATCGAAGAAAATCTTAAATATCAAAAGTAGTATTTGGAAGCCAACATAGCAGCACATAAGGAAGAAGTAGAAATGAGAAAAAAGATATTGATAGATCATCTTAAGGAAAGAACCAATGATCTAAACTATCTTAAGGCATAGTTTGTTCAAGAAGAGAAAGGAAATGAAGAAGAAATAATCACATTAAAAATCCATCTTGAAGAATCGAAAAGAACAGAAGAAGTCATGAAGTCTCAGATAATGAAGAAACAAGAATAGGTTGAGAAGATTGAACAAGAAGTTGTCACATTGAGAAGTAAAATCATCAAGCTCAACAAGAACGTTGAAGAGACAGAAACATCCACATCAGTTATAGAGAATGAAGAGAATCACTCTAGCTTGCTAGAAAAGAAGAATGAAGAAAATAGAAAGAGTTATGCCGAAGTACTCAAAGGAAGGAATCATGGTCAACCAGAATCTAAGAAAACTATTAAAGATACTTCTTCAAGAAGACCATCCATGTTCAAGTCACAAAGAATCTTCAATCATGATAATGATCATTCAAGGAAGAAATTCAAAAGGACTACACCACAAACAAGATCATTCACTCCCAGGTATGAAAATTTATTTTATGGTCATTGTTTTTATTGTACTAATTTTGGACATAAGGTTGCAGATTGAAGGGATTATAAACATGTTCAAGAAATAAATGTCTATGTGGCCCCACATAACATTGAATGTTACAAATATCATAACTATGGACACATAGCTAGTGATTGTCGAAGCATGAACGATACTTCCATGAAAGAGAACATTGATATCAGATATAAGAAAGTATGGATAAGAAACCATGAAGAACAGGTGAACAAAGACCATGTCTCAAAGATTGAAATATTGGAAATAAAACAAGATGAATAAAACTCTACAGAGAAAAAGAAAGATGTCATATACAGAAAGGTTTGGAAAATAACTGAAAGAAAAGAAGGACAGGTAAATAAGGAACATGTTCAATAGATTGTACTTTCAGGCATTGCAGTGAAAGATGAATCCACAAATAGAAAGAAAGAAGTCAGAGCTCAGAGAGATGATGAATCTACCAATGAAGATAATGATGAATACACATCATAGTAGGAATTGTTCTGATCCATCCATCTTAGAGACTCCTAGGTAAAATGAATATTAGACAGGTCTATGTCATAGTTGTGATAGACCAAAGAACCATCATGCAATCAGCTTACAGAGTTTTCATAGACAGATCCAGAGCAGTCAGTTAGCATAAGTACAATTTGATAGTTGTAGTAATGAAGATTTCATGATAGTATAGTAATAAATGGGTAAGCATTATGGACATTTGTGCAGTAGAGTCTTGGATAGTATGGACAGAAATGGATTTGTGAGAACACTTAGAAGGTTTGCATAGATATATGAAAGTGGACGAGAGCATGGATTCATAGATTGGCTCAGAGAGTGGTTTAGATATAAAGGAACATTATGGATGTTAATTACATGGGAAATGGCCCGAACAATGCTAATGGATTCAAAATTGACATATATTTTTTTGGACACGTGCAATGCTTACAAAAGTTCACATTCAAAATAGAGTAATGCTAAGAAAAAACAATTACAAAACTCCCTACGAGCTATGGAAAGGAAGACCAGCAAATGTGAAGAACTTCATAATATTTGGAAGAAAGAGTACTTGTTGATTACTCAAGTACAAGGAAATCATACAAGTGTTACAATATGATATTGAACAAATTTGTGGAAAGTATTAATGTAACAGTTCATGAAATAGGTGGACGAGAATCAAAGGAAGAAGAAAATGAATCAGTGGAACATCTTTATGAAGAAGAAGCAAAAGATGAAGAAGAAGTAGAAGAGGAAGATGAAGAATATCAGACAGAAGTAGAAGAGAAAATTCATCAAGTGCCTCAAAAGAAACCTAAAAACGAGTACAAAATAATCATCCTTCAGATCAGATTATCAAAAAAAAGGTTGCAGAAGTTCAGACTAGAAGAAGAATTCATTCACTAGAACAAATGCACCTAGCACTCTTATCTATTATTGAACCAAACAATTTTGAAGAGGCCAACAAGGATGAATTCTGGAATAAGTCCATGGATGAATAATTGGATCAAAGAGAAGAATGACACTTGGGAATTGGTTCCAAGACCAAAGAATAAGAATGTGATTGGGACAAAGTGGGTTTTCAGAAATAAATTGAATCAAGATGTATATGTTACAAGGAACAAAGCTAGATTGGTATGTAAAGGATACGCACAGGTTAAAGGAATCGAATTTGAAGAAATCCGATTGTTTTTATCTTATGCATGCTCCAAGAATATTAAAGTGTATCATATGGACATGAAATCATCTTTTCTGAATGGGGAACTTGAATAAGAAGTCTACATTGAACAACCAGAAGGATTTCAGTTGTCAGAGAATGCAGAGTATGTTTGAAAATTGAAGAAGGCCTTGTATGGTCTAAAATAGGCTCCTAGATCATGGTACTCTAGACTAGATAAATATATACAGTAGGGAGGGTTCAAAAAAGGAAGTGCAAAGAAGGTTCCTTCAGGAAATAGTTTAACCACTAGAAGGAGATCATGGATTATTCTGAGAATGGAGTACCAATGTTTAATGGTCAGAATGGTTTAAAGTATGAGCTATGGAGTGGAAGGATGAAAGTATTTTTATAGGAACATGGGTATTATATTTGGTTATCAATCGTTACAGGATATGATAGTACAAAAAGGGAAAATATTGTAGACAAAAAGGAATTGAAGAAGAATAACAAAATAGCAATGGATTTCATCTAGGAAGGATTACCTAATCCAGTAAGAGAAAAGGTTTGTAAATGTTCATCATCCAAAGAAATTTGGGATAAGTTACATGATATATATTCTTCACCCATCACAGATTCAGAAAATGCCAAAGAAGATGTAGGTATAGATCAAGAAGAATTATGTTCACCATGTCAAACAAATTCAAAAGATGAAGAGTACATAATCAACATCGATATGTTGTTTTTCTTTAATTGTGAAAAATGAAGACATCTTGAAATATAATGCCATGAAGGAAATGAAACAAAAAAACTAATTGAAAAAGAAGACAGTTATGAAGAAGAATTGATCAATGATTTAGATGAACTAAGAAAAGAAAGAGAATAAAATAAGTCACTCAAGAGAGAATTGTTGAAACAAAAGGAAAGTGCTTACATTTTTTAAGAATCCCAATAGGTCATCAAGAACTTAAGAACTCAGCTAGAAGAAGCCAGAAAGATTGAATAAAATATTAAATATCAAAAGAAGTATTTTGAAGCCAACATAGCAGCACATAAGGAAGAAGCATAAATGTGAGAAAAGATATTGACAAATCATCTTAAGGAAATAACTAATGATCTAAACCAACTTGAGGCAGAGTTTGGTAAAGAATAGAAAGGAATTGAAGAAGAAATAATCACATTAAAATCCAACTTGAAGAAGCGAAAAGAATAGAAGAAGTCATGAAGTCTCAGATAATGAAGAAAGAAGAATAGGTTGAGAAGATTGAAGAAGAAGTTATCACATTGAGAAGTAAAATCGTCAAGATCAACAAGAACTTTGAAGAGATAGAAACATCCACATCAGTTATAGAGAATGAATAGAAGCACTCTAGGTTGCTAGAAAAGAAGAATGAATAAAATAGAACGAGTTATGCAGAAGTACTCAAAGGAAGGAATCATGGTCAACCAGAAACTAAGAAAACTATTAAAGACACATCTTCAAGAACACCATCCATGTTCAATTCACAAAGAAGCTTCAATCATGATAATGATCATTCAAGTAAGAAATTCAGAAGGACTACCCCACAAAGAAGATCATTCACTCCCAGGTATGCAAATTTCTTTTATGGTCATTGTTTTTATTGGACTAATTTTGGACATAAGGTTGCAGATTGTAGGGATTATAAAAATGTTCAAGAAAGAAATGCCTATGTGGCCCTACGTAAAATTGAATGTTAGAAATGTCATAACTATGGACACATAGCTAGTGATTGTAGAAGCATGATCAATAATTCCATGAAAGAGAACATTGATATCAGATATAAGAAAGTATGGATAATAAAACACGAAGAACAGGTGAACAAAGACCAAGTCCCAGAGATCGCAATAATTGCAATAAAACGAGATGAAGAAAACTCTACAAAGAAAAAGAAAGATGTCAGATACAGAAAGGTTTGGAAAATAACTGAAAGAAAAGAAGGACATGTAAATAAGGAACAACTTCAAGAGATTGTACTTTCAGGCATTGTAGGAAAGATGAATCCACAGACAGAAAGAAAGAATTCATAGCTCAGAGAGATGATGAATATACCAATGAAGATGATGATGAATACACATTAGAGCAGGAATTGTTCTGAGCTAACCGGCTTAGAGACTCCCAAGTAACATGAATATTAGACAGGAGGAGTCTATGTGATAGTTGTGATAGACCAAACAACCATCCTTTGAGCAGCTTACAGAGTTTGTGTAGACAGATCCAAAGTAGTCAGTTAGCATAAGTATAGTTTGATAGTTATAGTAGTGAAGACTTCATGATAGTATAGTAATAAATGGGTCAGCATTATGGACAGTTGTGCAGTAGGGTATTGGATAGTATGGATGGAGATGGATTTGTAAGAACACTTAGCAGGTTTGGACATATATATGACATTGGATGAGAGCATGGATTCATATAGTGGTTCATAGAGTGGTTCGGAGACAAAGGAACATTGTGGATGTTAATTACATGGGAAATTGCTCGAACAATGCTAATGGATTCCCAATTGACAGATATTTTTTTGGACACATATAGTGCTTACAACAGTTCACATTCAAAATGGAGTAATGCACAAAAAAAACAATGAAAAAACTCTCTACAAGCTATGGAAAGGAATACCAACAAATGTGAAGCACTTCAGAATATTTGGAAGCAATTTATACATCAAAAGAGAAGATGGAAGAATGGGAAAGTTTGACTCTCGTGTGGACAAAGGAGTACTTTTTGGTTACTCAAGTGCAAGGAAAGAATAAAAGTGTTACAATATGAGATTGAACAAAGTTGTGGAAAGCATTAATGTAACAATTGATGAAATAGGTGGACGAGAATCAAAGGAAGAAGAAAATGAATTAGTGGAACAACTTTACGAAAAAGAATCAAAAGATGAAGAATAAGTAGAAGAGGAAGTTGAAGAATATCAGACAGAAGTAGAAGAGAAATTTCATCAAGTGCCTCCAAAGACACCTACAAATGAGTACAAAAGAAACATCCTTCAGATCAGATTATGAGAAACAAGGATGCAGGAGTTGAGACTAGAAGAAGAATTTGTTCACCAGAACAAATGCACCTAGCACTCTTATCTATGATTGAACCAAATAGTTTTGAAGAGGCCAGCAAGGATGAATTCTAGAATAAGGTCATGGACTAAGAATTGGATCAAATAGAGAAGAATGACACTTGGGAATTGGTTCCAAGACCAAAGAATAAGAATGTGATTGGCACAAAGTGGGTTTTCAGAAATAAATTGAATGAAGATGGATATGTTACAAGGAACAAAGCTAGATTGGTATGTAAAGGATACACACAGGTTGAAGGAATTGACTTTGAAGAGACAGTTTCCTCAGTTTCCATAATGGAAGCAATCCGATTGTTTTTATCTTATGCATGCTCCAAGAATATTAAAGTGTATCGGATGGATTTGAAATCATCTTTTCTGAATGGGGAACTTGAAGAAGAAGTCTACATCAAACAACTAGAAGGATTTTAGTTATCAAAGAATGCAGAGTACGTGTGCAAATTGAAGAAGGCCTTGTATGGTCTAAAATAGGCTCCTAGATCATGGTACTCTAGACTAGATAAATATATATAGCAGGCAGGGTTCAGAAAAGGAAGTGTAGACAACAACCTCTACATCAAGGTAACTCAAGATAGTATTTTATTAATTGAAGTTTATGTTGATGATATTATTTTTGGAAGTAATGATGACAGGTTAAGACAGAAATTTGCGAAGGATATGAAGAATGAATTTGAAGTCTCATTACTTGGATAACTATCCTTCTTTCTGGGTCTTCAAATACATCAAATAAACCAAGGAATGTTTTTTTCTCAAACTAAGTATATCAGATAAATGCTAAAGAGGTTCGGAATGGAAGATTGAAAACCAATTACCACTCCTATGAAAACCAGTTGCAATTTGAGAAAAGATGATGATTAAAAGTCTACAAACCAGAGGAAATATAGGTCAATGATTGGTAACTTACTATATGTGACAAAATCCAGACCAGATGTAATGAAGGCAGTTGGACAAGTTGCACGATTTCAAGCAGCACCAAAGGAATCACATGTATTAACAATGAAGAGGATTTTTAGATATCTCAAAGGAACAAAAGAGTTTGGATTATGGTATCCAAAAGGAAAGGATCTATCACATATTTCCTACACATATGTAGATTGGGCAGGTTGCATTGATGACAGACGAATCATCAGTGGAGAAACATTCTACTTGGATATACAGGCTGAGTATGATGAGCCCATTCCAATCTATCATGATAATACAAGAACCATCAGTATCTCAAAGAACTCGGTGATACACTCCAAGACGAAGCACATTCCAATAAATTATCACTTTCTATGGGAATAGGTTATAGAGAAGAACATCAGAGTTTAATATGTGGGCGCAAAAGAACAAGTGGCAGACATCTTTACAAAACCCCTTCCAAGGGAAGCCTTTGAGTATCTTCGTCAGAGACTCGGAGTAATTTCTACTCCAAAATGAATGAATTTCAATGCTTATCTTATATGCCTTATATTTACACAAGGAAGCACCATAAAGAGGAAAGTTCAGGTTGGAAGATCAGTTTCAGGAAGAGTTCAGTTAGGGGGAGTAGCCCCGGATTGAAAGATACCTTTGCCATTGATGAAAAAGGGGAGAGATTTATCAGATGCAAAGGTAAATGCTTGGAGAAAGAGCACAGAGGCATGGTTACAGGGGGGGCGATGGTCATAGAGGGAGAATGAGTGATATGAATTTAGTATTACATCATATTGTTATCATCAATTCCAATGGGGGATATTGTTGATTATTTCGGTTGGTTGTCATTGATGTCAACCCTTGAAGAAAGTTTGGTAGCGAATTATGGTAGCACAAAGGTTTGGGTAATGGACCCAAGTTTGTTTGATGTATAATGGTATGAGTTTTTATACATTTTAAGGTACGACTATTCTAGATGGATAGTACATGTCATTCCATTTCTGATGGTATGTGGAATGTCACATAACACTTCACGGTTAGAGATTTATGGCCATGTGAAGTTTGAGAACCCTCATGAGTCATCTAGAAGCCCCAAAAGGCCAAAGTAGTGAAAGTGGTTGAAAAGAAGAAATTATTTAAATAAGACTATTCTAGATGAATAGTACATGTCATGCCATTTTCTTTGGTATGTTGAATGTCACATAACTCCTCACGGTTAGAGAGTTATGGCTATGTGAAGTTGGAGAACCCTCATGAGTCATCTAGAAGCCCCAAAAGGTCAAAGTAGTCAAAGTGGTTGCAAAGAGGAAATTATTTAAATAATAAAGTGAAGTGATGAGTGTACTATAAGTCAAAGTGGATACAAAATAAATTTTTTAAATAATAAATTTAATGGAGAAATTAATAAGTGGACAAGTGGTTAGAAGTGGGTTATCCCTAAAATAAGGAAAGTGGTTTAAGATGGTTAGAAGGTAACCCCTTGAGGAAGCTACATAAAAGTATAAATAAGATGAAAGGGTCTCTCATTTTAATTACACTTGAGAATATTGAATATCTATAAGTGACTGAGGTAACCAAAGGATATCTAAGGAGAATTTCAGATGGAAGGTGAAGTAAAGAAGGCCGAAATTCAAAGGAGGATAAATTCTTTTGATGATGCTTTCTAAGGTATGTTATTTACAGGTCATCTCACCATTTTTGTAATAACTGTTTTTTATAAAATGATTTAGACCATGAAATATGGAGGTATTTGAGAAAACATATCCAAGTAGTTGTGATGAATATTTCATCTTGTGGGTCGTTATATTTTTGGAGTTACACTCCATGGAAAATAGGGTTTGTGGCTAGTCCTAAAACTAGTCTAAAAAATGTGTTTCATGTAAAAACGTCATAACTTCTTCATAACAGATCCAAATTAAGTGATACCAAATGTATTAGTTAGAGTACAACATGTAGTATTTTTTTTACCATTTTCAAATCCATACAATAAATATTCTGTGTGGGTAATTCTCTATAATCTCGCTCTCTAGAATAAGCCATAATTCAACAAGGTATGTCATTTTTGTTACAACTCATTTTCTGAGAGGTTCCAAGCAGAGAAACCTGGAGGAATTCCACAAAAGAAACTGAAGAAAATTGTGTACTATTTTCAAATCTTTATTCATTACAGGTACATAGTTATGATTATTTCAAGTTAGGGTTGTTGACTAATCCAAAATTAGTCATGTGAGACTAAGGTAAAGTTTGATGAAGATGCTAGTCTCTTGTTGTTAAAGTTAAGGAAGGATTGTAGGTATTTGATCATATACACCAGGTCTATTACCGATTTACAAATAAGATTTGGATGATTAAATTTATGAGGGCTTTTGGTTGATGTACATGTTGGGTACATGGTTGAGACAAGTAGTTGATGATTTGGCACATACATGAGGTGTATAGTTGATGATGTTGGTACATCTGGATGAGTCATAGTTTATGTGTATTTGATGCATGATTGGTACATATTTGGTGCATTGTTGATGCACTCATTGATGGTATACGTTGAGGTACAGATTGATGCATGGTTCATGCACTTGTTTATGGTACAGGTTGTTACAGGTTGTTTGGTACAGGTTGTTACAGGTTGTTTGGTGTAGGTTGATTGGTATAGGTTTACAACAGTATATCTCATAGTGATAGTGTGAAAGTGGTTCCATCACTCTACTTATATTTTCGGGTGATTGGATGGGGAAATGACATGTGGTTGTAGCTTCCCTTGGGTTGTATCCTTAGAAACTAGGAGGTTGGAGCCTCCTTCCAGTTGCAGCTGGAAAACAAAGGAAGTTGGGGATTCCAATGAAAGTAATTCTTAAAGACATCTAAGAAAAAGAATTTTTTGGTTTTCTCCCACTCTGGGTTTCCACGTAAAAACACTGGTGTACTATGTATGTGTATGATTTCTCATTTACTCATTGTTTATTTACTCTGAAACTATTGGATGATAATGCTACATTGATATAACACTTGCATTTTATGGTTAAAAAGGATTATAATTGCTCTATTACTGATTCACCCCCCCTCTTAGTAATCCAACAGTGGCGTGGGTGGGATTTTTTGTTGGGTTGGTGGAGGCCCCAAAGACACCTATTTCACCCTTGTTTCTCTTATCAATGGGTCCCTAAGAGGGTGTCATCATCAAGTTTTTCATGTCATTAGCATCAGTGAAGCAACATAATTACTCACCCTGCATTGTAATTCCTATCTTATCCAACATGGTTTCACTAAGTCCTCACAACATCAAATTTATCTAATAGGGCCTATACTTAGGATTCTAGAGTTTTGGGTTGTGGCAACTTTGTAACACCCTCCTTGTCGCGACACGACTCTTTAACAGGTGATTTTTTTTTTTGTGTGTGTTACGGTGTGTGCGTGTGTAGAAGTAACAGACACACGTGACTCTACGTCGCCACCCGACAACCAAAAAGACGCAACCACGAAGATTACCACAAGAAGACAAGGGCGCACCACAAGTAGTTGCAAACAATGAATGAAAAAGGACAAGGCGCACTACGCAAACATTCAACGACATACTGGGTTATGCACAGTAAGAACACAGAGGGAAGAATCCATAGTAGTAGGTCTTACTATTTATGCACAGGAAAGCAGGCCATTTAATCTTAGTTCTTGGCTCCAGAGAGAGAGAAGGTCAGATAGGCTCTTGGCCAACTGCTCAGGCAGAAACTAGTAATCCCCTCAGGTGTGTCGCAAGAGTGGAACCCTGCCTTCAAAGGGCCCGAGACTCTTGATATGGCACGGGATTCTTTACACAAAATAATCACACATGCAGACCTACCTCCTAAGGCTACCTGGGGGTGTCTACATCCCACCCGACAAGGACCGAACAAGCAATAAGATGATTGCGACCTCGTGTAACATAAATTATATGAACAAGCATCTTCCAGGAAGGTGCAAGCAAGAAGGATTCCGACATTGGCCATCCATGAATAAGATTCACTGACAATTTACCAACCAAGTGCTCCATCTTAAAAGAATTGTTAATCGACGAGTTAACCAACCTGAAGTAATGTACAGTTGGATAGTTGCAATCCCCGTTTACTGAATTATAACAATGATTCCACCTAGATTCACGGACCCTACATTTAATGGGTCGTCCATCATACTGCGATTACCATGAATCCACCATATCACCACCATGTCTTTGCTTTCTAGATTAACACAACATTGCAATTAAAATGATAATAACTCTTACTTAAATTGTTACCGTCAACAATGGAATCATAATTTCGTTACCATAACTCGACAATTATAATTGAACTATAATATTAAAACGTAAGTACCAAAACCAAAATACTAACAGAGCCATATTAAAACCCTAATATTAGATGCTAATATTAAAACCAAAATATTAAATCTATAATATTATCCACAATATTAACCCACCATATAAACCACGAAATTATCCACAGTATGAAACCAGAATATTAACCACTTAATATTACCCCATAATATTAACCATAATGTTAAGCCACCATGTAAACTTTAAAATTCAACCACGATATTAACCACTTAACATTATACCACTTAATGTTAAACCATAACTATTTCATTAACCCATATAAAACAAGCAATTGTACCTAAGCTGATTTAAATCACCTTCTTGCCATGACATTATCTTAACCATCATTACCATACATTAGCAATCTAATTATCCACATCATTCTTTGATAGGTTTCCAACCCTAACGCACTTTCTATATGACCATAACCTTTCAATTAAGGAGTAAGGATTTACATTTTATTAATATATAAAAACAAACCATACTACGCTAACATTACCATAACCAACCATATCACCATTGAATAACAATAGATACGACTTCGATTGATACCTTACCCCTCCTATCACAGGGCACCATAAGAAGATTCCAATGCAATTTAAAAATCGATGTCGAATTTTAATAAATGAACCCCAATAAACAATGCCATCTACTTTACTAATGGAAACTGCTGGGCGATTTACTAAAGAAGCGGCTACAAGGTATCCGCCCTCATTAATAATATATGGTTAACTTTAATAATAAAACAACTTTTAGTTGGAAGAAGCCATTAATACTAAACCACAAATCGATCTGTTAGTAGTTAAGACTGTTGGGCGTGTCCAGGAGCAGCCACGGTAACCTCCACGTTATTACCATTACATCCAACGACAGTCATGAATTAAATACGCATTAACACCAATACGACCCACGACTGTCAGAAATTGGATGCTGTCAGGGATAGAAGGGATTCTGTCGGCTCATTTATTACCGCCAGCTCATTTACTACCGAGGGTCTGCCAGGGTTCTGCTAGCTCTGGTATTTCCAGTAGCATAGGTTTCTCTGTACAATTATTTGGTACGGCATCAACATCTTCTTTAACATGAAGAAATTTTATACGTCATTGTTATGCCAGTTAAGGTTATTATAGGAGGTTGCGTATATCATAAAAGGAATTACGATATAGATGAAGTGCTCAAGATCAAGCTTCATGGGATCTAAAATGAAAAATAAGGCGTTCTGAGAATAACTTAATATTGGCGAACTAAGCACTCAAGTAGACCTTCGGGTTTCAAAGAGTCTAGTATCATGGAATCAAGGAAATCATGTGGATAAAAAAAAATAAACAATATTTCCATTAAATTCTAATTTAAAATATTTTAAAAGTTATCAGCTCCAACTGGTTTAAGTTTTAGTTCGTTGAACCCAACAAACCTAACTTCTCCACTGTTCAAGTGGGATACCGGTTATGTAAATTTTTTACCAACTCCGTTGGGCTCACGACTCTACCCAACACATCCGTGATAGAAGACGCCCGTAATACAAATGGCATCGTCATAAATAAATTGCCATTAACACACACCGTCAAAGGGGCCCATGGTGGATACAGGGACGTCGTCCATGCACAGGTTGGGCATTTCCACGCAGGCAGAGGATATTATCAACACAAACAGGATGGGCGCAGACGGTAATTCCACGCGGGTTATGGATTGGGGGCGCGTAGAGGTAAAAGGCATATTCACGCAGGAGACTAGCTATACAAGGAAAACAATCAACCCCTTGCACATTAGAGAACCAGAATGAAATTACCGGATCCAATTACAATGTGAAGTCAGGAATGGGGTTTCTCGGGTGGCTATTTCGTGGAGGGGACACCTGAAGTCTAGCAGATCACTGCCAAAGCCTGTATGGGTAAAGCTTCCAACATACTAGGGGATATATCGCCCTGGCCCCTTACCCAAAAATAAATTCTCCTTGAAATATGATAACTGGGTTAAATTCAGAATGCCCAAGAATAATGATACGATGGCCTTTTAAATTCCAACGCAGTCAGATCTAAGGTCTGGATTAAATTTCAGAATGACAGTGAATAAAGTAGGATCGGTCCTTTAAAATACAGATCGCCATTACCAACATGAAACCTTTGAACGCCCATAGAAAACATTGAAAATCCCGAATACTAAAAGATAAGAGTTTACACAGGCTTGCCAATAGATATAAATACCCTGCCCAGCACGGTGAATAAAAATTTGACACAGTCCCGGCTACGAACAATAAGTGAGTTATTTACACAGTATATATTTTATTAACACAGTCGTAGATTAAAATTTACGCCAACCAGCAGGATAATATAACCATTACGCAGACCAGAACAATGAAAATAGAATAAAACCCTAACACAGTCCAAAGTGTAAACAAATACTATTTTACACAGTCATAGAATAAATTTTTACGCCCTCCAGAGTGATAATATAAACATTGCGTAGACCAGAACAATGAAAATAGGATAACACATTCTTTGGCATGTGCGCCCGCTCCGGATCGCATCCACGTGCTCCTTGATGCTCCCGCTTGCCAACCGTAGAGGACTCACTGGTACCTCCCATCCAAACGCTAGGGGTACTTTGCTTCCCCCTCAGCCCCCCGAGCCGCAAAGGGGCCACAGACAATCCATTCAGTAACCTAGCTTCCCAGCTCGCCTCCAAGGCTGAGCTACCACTCTCTCACAGCTGGGAAAATCCCCAACTCCTCACAAGCAACCAGTCCAGTTTTCCATTTTGGCAGCATAACAATACCTCATAGCCGAATCCCCCCTTTTTCCCCCTTCTCCTTTCTTTTATCCTCTTTTTGACCTAATCCCATTAGGTTTTCCCCCAAAAACCCTAAATCCTATTTCTTTTAAGTTTTCCCACCTTTATTTTTTTTTCTTTTATTATTTTTTGAAAACTCAAAAAGGGAAATGCATTAAGCATCTTTTCATTATATTTTTTAAAATCATAAATATATGTATATATATATA
>JZKD02S1890926.1:61838-77721 GCA_000966675.3 Picea glauca
ACTCTCTATCAAGTTGCACTTTCAAATTACCATGGTATCCATCCCCTCCACCTTTTGTTATCCATTGAACACTTTTGGGGATGAAATTATAGCCATTGATCTCTACACCCTCTTCGTGTTTCTTTTGATTGTTGGGCTCCACCCTGCATCCTTGCACCACTTGTCCCCACCTTCATGTGTTAAGATATTATATCTCACCCCATCGATGGCTTCTCTTCCTCATTTGTATTTTTTCCTTTTCGGTGTAGCTTCTTCCATGAATTCTTCCCTAATTCCTTTCCATTATTTCCCTACATGGATTTTCCCTTGGATGGGATGGATTCCCCTCTTCATGTACCTAGCCTGTGTGATCTTGTGGCTCTCCTAATTCACTTGTTGGTTTTATCATGTGTGTTTGATCCTCCCTCCCTATGCCCACAGGGGTAGGTTCTTCATCACAATTTTGTTATCTTGTGTGAGCATGAAAGGGCTCTTCTCCTTAGCAACCTCCATCACCTTCAGGAATATTGATGTTATATGATCGGGAATTCCAGGAAGAAAGCATCAATAGTTCTTTCATCCCTCTAGTATAGTGCTCTTCATCACTCTCTCTGTCAGCCTCTAAATTTAAACTTGGATTTCCTTTGAACCAACACTCATTCTATTCTCAGTGACATCGCTCTTGAGTTTTTTAGTTGTCACGTTCCTCTCAACTCTGAGTTCCACCTTCCTGTTGGTCCTCTTGACTATTCATTTTCAATGGCCAATAGTTGGAATACTTGGATCCTTCATATAGACTAGATGGAGCAAGATATCAAAGACCTTAAAAAAAATTCCAAGTAATCCAAGAAATATTATGCAGACTCTCTGCCTAAGTCTTTGTTTTTCTTGAAATATCTCTTCAAATCAAGCAATCCCTTCAGAGCCTCCAAGATGAAGGCAATTCCATACATCTCCAGATAGAAGGTGTGCAATCCTGCATGGTATTTTGTGACAACAACATGGAGGATTTGGTTGATTCTGAGGTTAAATCTCCATGTTACCTCTCTATCCCTATGTCGAACCTCAATTCCTTGCGTCATTCATCAAATATATCTAATTCAACCTCAAAATACATGTCTCTCCCTCATACGTAATGTAGTGTTTAGTTTGGTTATCTCTAGGTTTTTTTTTCATAATTTACACAATATGAACTCCAGAATTGAGATATGTCTATAATCCTATAGTTAAACTTGTTTTGAAGTATCAAAGTGGTTGGTTAATGGACTAGTGGTTAGATTTTTGTAATATCTTGAAATTTTGGATCCCCTCTGTACATATTGTCAGTTCTTTGGAAGACTTTACTTAATATAAAACCAAGGTAAAAATAAAAGGATTATAACTCCACATGACCATTTTTGGAGTTGAATTTTTAATATAATGTTTGACATAAAGATCATGAACAAAAGGTCATGGCTATCTATATTTTAAATATAATAATACCCATGACATTTTTGTATAAACTTTTCATTTTTAATAAAAATTATTATTTAAAATTAAGTTTATTAAAAGTTATAATTTCATTTTATTTGAAGTATCGTGTTTTACATTTTTATTATTTAAAAGTTGATGTAAAACATGATTGTGGTTGTGTTTAAGTTGAAGTATCATGTTTTACTTGTTTATATAATGTAAAGTTGAAGTATCATGTTTTTTCAAGTTTATTTAAAAGTTTGGGAGCACTAAAAGAAAGATCTTTGAGACCTTGTGAACCTCAAGAGGGCATAGTTGGGAATTTGTGTGTTACTTTAATGGTTATTTGATTGATGAGACTATGCCTCGCTAGTCTCAGTGACATAAGAGTTGTGTGATGATATTTAGTTGTTTCTTTTAATGTATGCAATTGTTGGGTGTGTGAATGTTTGTATATGTGTTTCTTGTGCCCTCAAGATGTCTTCCAAACCATTCCCTTGGAGTAGTCTGAGAATCAAGAATTGATTAGGGAGATTAAGTTATGCCATTTATTAAATTTATGTGGATATTTTATGGGAAAGTAGTCCAATAATATTGAAAAACTAGCTTTGATTATAACAACAAATATATTTAATGATTTGATTTCGATCTTTTGAGATATAGGAATGTAGTGTTAACTATGTGGTCCTTGACACATCATTGAAATAAAATGTTCATTGTTTAAACTTGCAATGTTGGGAATATTTAACCAAAAATATCTCACCCAAACCTATAACCAACTCCATTATGTATGTTGTTGATGGTTTTCTAGTCACAATGTATCCTTTGTTGTTCTACTCAATGAAATTTTCCCAAACACAATAACTTCCAAGTGGCATTTGAATTCTAAAAACTAGTATGCCTCTAAGTAGCTAAAGACACTTGAGTTTTTGGGAATCCTAGGTATAATTGATCAATTCCTGGTGGGTACATGTAATTTCCTTCAACCTCTATTTTTTGTTCTTCTACATTTTTCGCACATTTAATTTCCCAAGCCTCTTGTTTTAGGTTGGTACTTTGTTGGTTGTTTTATTGCATTTATGTCATGTTAATCAGAACTATGGCACTAGATATATGGTTGGTTGTAACTTTTTGTTGAAAACTAGACTTGGTCAAAGCATTCAAAATTTCGCTACATGTGTATATTTAGATTGAGAAGACTTGAAGGAATCCATTGTACATTGGTTGCTCATTCTACTAAAAGGTAGATGTATGATTTGTTTCCTTCATGTAAATGAATGAATTTTGCGTCAAAGTTTCCTTCAACCTATGAAAATATGTTGGACAGTTGGTTACAAGGGTAAAATTTTAATTTTCATGTTTGGAGATGAACTTGGTTTAACATGTTGGTTACCTTGTCTACATGAACATGTGCATTTGAATTCTTACAAAATACTGAGAATGGATTTCATCAATTTTGGTTGTCACTGATTATGTTGCACTTATGAAGCTTGTTTTGTGGCCCTTGAATTACTAAATTAATATATGTTTGAAGGATTCCTTCATATGTTTTTGGCATAAACTACCAATACATTTTTGTTCAAAAATATTTTGATATTGTTATTTGTCATAGCTCAGAAATGGGTATGCAATTTTAACAGAAAATTGTATGAAGATTCATGTTGGAGATATTTTTGTTTGTGTGAAATTCCTTTTCAACTTATGATATTATAATAGGTTTAGTTTTTCTCCAATGGCACTATAAACAATGTTTTGTATTTGGAAAGTTGCATCGAAGATTCAAAATATGGGATTTAAACAATAGTCAAGACGAAATTGTTTCTATCAACTCAAGGTTTGATTATTTATTATCCATTGAAGATATAACTTGGATTGTTTGCAAGCTACTTATTGGTGTAAGCATCCATGAAAGATATTTATTGCATTTTTGGGTGCACTAATTCTCTTTAAGTTGCATGAGACTATGTGTTTTTGTGTGCATTGATGCTCCTTAAATTGATTGAAAAGAAAATTTGCAAAGGGTAAAGGATGAATGTCATTTAAAATTATTTTTTTATTTTTTATTATGGGTTGCTATGTGCTGAAATATTATAACTTCCAAATGCATCATTTGAAAAAAGATTGCAATATCTTTCATATATGAATTTTGTACATATATGTTTGAACATGCAAGAAGTGTGTTTAAAATGGAGAAAAAAGAGGAAAAAAATATTTCATATTAAATATTGTTTTGTGTATTAGAAAACAAAAGAGGAGGAAATTGAATATTATTCATATTTTAATGTGGGTATATTACATGAGTGCAATGGTAAATCCAGTAGCAACAAAAAAGTGGTTTGCATCCCACAAAAGTTTAAATTGAGGAAAAGAATCAGAAGTCATCTAGAAGAGATTCACATTCTATATGTTTTTGTTGAAACAAAAATAAGGATTTTCCAAACTATTCGAACATGGATGCAAGACAATCAGGCAGGTCATTTTCTTGCAATGCAATTTTTTCCTTAATGCATTTTTACTTGCCATTTCCATTAAAAAACTCCACATGTTGGTGATTTCATGTGACTTCAGGGCATTTCTCATGATTATTTATGGTATCCCTTAATTAATCTCTTAGTTCACCATTTGCACATAATATTTTCATCATGTTGTAAAACTTTGGAGGTACTAGAAAATTATTACAATTGATTTTCATTTGATAACCATTAGATCTTATCTTAGGTAAGGCTTTCAGTGGCACATTTATTTACAATCGAGATAGCATCCTTCTATGAGGAATACTACAAGAATAAAGGTGTTTAGTTCATTAAGGGTACTATTATGTCTTTTTTTGAAAGTGACTCAGAGGGTAAGGTGAGTAGTGAATTGTCATTGACTCATTTACTTGCAGTGGAAATTGGTCTAAAGTATCTCTTAAGCATGCTATTTATATTTTTTTCTCGTACATGTGAAGAAGGGTATAACTAGTTCAAAGACCTCCATCTTAAGGGTACTTTTGTATTCTTTTGGTAAATTTGTACACTTTCATCTTAAATATTAGAGGTAAGAATTACATTTAACATTGTCAAGTGTATCTATAGGAATGGGTGGCTTTATTGTGTTCAATGTCACTTAGCCTTTTTGGTATTGCAACTTTGAATAAATGCAAGCCTCTTTCTAGCACAAATGTAGAAGTGGACTTCTTCAACAATATTATTCACATTTAGGTTTGATAGCATGATTTTCCTTTCTTATTCTTCCCATTTTCTTCTTTGAGTCAAAAGAAGTCTAGATGTTGACTGGAATTTGTTAATTTATGCAGAAGCATAGGAGATCAAGAGCAATGGCATGGTTTAGATATATATTGGATGTTGGAAATCTATATAAGGTAAAATATATTGTTTAACTTTGTATATGTTTGTATATATGGGTGACATTGGAATGGTATGTTTTCAGTCTTTTCTCTATCCGTTTCTGACCATTCCTTGTTGCAATCTATTGACATTGCTAGTGTATATGGAATATTATGCAGGGAAATATCATGAAAATATTTGTGCCACTCTTTTTTAGTTTTTTGTTTGAGGCCAGAAGTGACAGGGACGGAATTTTGTGAATTATTTCTTGGGAAACCTTGATTGTATTGTTGGTCACATTAGATCAGACTCTTACTTCAGTTTATTGATGAGAGCATTTCGACTGATGGATTCCAAGGACGAGAATAGCAATATCTGTGTATGACTGATTTTTTTTATATTAGATAAGTTTCATTTTATTGATGGAATGTCCTCAACCATAGAACCAGATAAATGTGATCATCAAACTGAGATTGGTGAAGCAACATATTTTTTATAATTATTTTCACTCTAATTGTTTAACCAATAACATCTAGTGAAATATATTTGGTCTCATATTGTAGGTTCTTTCGAAAAAGGATGCATGAGAAAGTGTGATTCACCCAAGATATCGAGCAATATATTATTTGACACTAATTTTGAAATTTTTTGATGGATTTAATGACCACGAGGACATTTTTGAGGGAGGCAAAGACCAGCGGGATTTTACCACTTACCTGCATCTTGGAAAAACACTATCAATTGGGGAAGACACTTCTGAATATATTGATGAGGTTTGTCCAATGTAGAATTATATTGGTCTTGATTCATGATTATAGTCTAAAAGGCTTAAATCTATGTCTTAGTATCATAAGTGGCACTAAATTGACATTCAGATATGTTTTCTCCTAATATTCATTGTTTTCATTTTCTCCCATAATTTGACCTTGAGTTTTCTTAAGATATGTTCATGTCGTTATCTCAACAACAAGCTCATAAACTAATGGGAAAAAAGCATAAGGTGCCACACTATAAAAAATCCCAATTTTCATAGGAAGCACACATCCACACGGTGAAGCAAGAGGAGTGTTTTCTAGTGGCTCAACACAAGTTGGTGTTGTACAACCTATACAAATATTACATTAGAAATCAGTTATAAAGTATCTTCATGTTTAGCTTTCCCCTGTTGACCAAAACTATTGAGAAATTAACCATATTCTTTATAAGGCTCCTACATTTTCTTCGGCTAACATGGAATCTCCTTTTTTCTGATGTTGGGAAGTGCCACACACCCAGTGCTTCCTTGTGCAACAGATCGAGGCAAATTGAGATTTTTTTAGAAATATTAAGAAATGATCATGTGCCTTCTGAAGTGATAAACTTCTTAATGTCCACAACACATGGAATGGAATCTCAGACTTGGGACAAAGAGATCATGACAAAAGATATATCTTCTTCTCTTTTCTGGGATATTATGGTTGACAATCTATTATCATTGAGAGAAATCTCCAAGGTTTCAAAGGCTTCCTTTGTTGAAATTCTTCCCATCATGGATGAAGATGCTTTTGTAAAGTTGTTCTTTGTTTTAGGAATTGTTGGAAAAATTGTGTGTAAATGAGGTTATTGAGTATACAGTGGGCATGCACAATAATGTGTAAATGGGATTATTGAGTATATGTCCTTAGAAATCTAGCTCAAACTCATTAGTGGTCATTGGGGTTAGAGTGGGAAATTTATACAGGTTGTAAGGCAAGGTTGTTCAGGACCTGGTACACAAAAGTGACAGCCTATTGAGATATGGCATAGGAGGTTGGGACACATACACTACAAAGAATTATCGATTATGATAGGGATTGTTACTGGTCTCCCATAGTTCAGTGTTGAGTAGCAAGGAATGAACAAAAGGTGTGCACTTGGAAATAATTCCAAGGTTATTTTTCCAATTAGCGAGAGTAGTTCCAAGGGGATCTTGGATCGTATACACTCATATGATATTGGTTCGATGTCATTAGAATCAATGCAAGGAGAATCATACTATGTGACATGTATTGATGAATTTTCCAGGAAAAATTGGATCTTCTTTATGAATACCAATGATAAGGTTTTTTGTCAGTTTTAGGATTTCGGGGCTCAGGTGGAGAACCAGACAGGGAACAAGATCAAGGTTTTGAGGTCGGATAATGGGGGAGAGTACACCTATAATGACTTCAAGGATTTTTACAATGAGGGAGGGATAAAGAGGGAGTTGATAGTATCATACAATGCTCAACAAAATGGGGTTGTGGACAGAAAGTGTACCAACCCAAGGTCGAGCCCCTGTTGAATTGTAATTATGCTTATAGGCTGGTGAGCCAAGTGGTTATAAGCTAAGAGACTTATGTATTTATTAGGATGGTGAGCCAGATGTTAAGGCCAATGAGCCTGATTTTGTATATGTAAATAAACACATATCATTAATAAAATTACACTGCTACGTGTAGACCCTCCATGAAGAAAGAGTTATGGGGGACTAAGCTCCACTGGGTGGGGAAGGTCTAAGTGTCTAGGAATAGTGGCTAAGCTAGAGGGATTACCTCTAAAGGAATAATATTATATTATTATTTCCTAGAAGCTGAGATTTGATACAACCATATTTTCCTAAGTTCCTAGGAAAAGGGGGGATGAGTGTTAAGTGGAACTCATGTGGCTTCATGGAGACATGTGTCAACCTGAACGCATGCAGTTTTAGGTGGGCAAGTTAGCTCATTCGAGGGTTTTCTCACCATGCTCATGAGTCTCATGATTCTGATGACGGTCACAGATCTTTCACCATTGTGTTTGTACTCTCGTGAGGTTAGACACCTTGGAAGAGATCCACACTCCCCACGGATGCACGCACGATTGTAAGCTGCAGTTACTGGACGTTGTCCTATGTGTTTTTCCTGTGAATACCAACACATTTGTATTCACCTGAGCCATATTGTGTCTTACCATTTGGTTGTTTCCACTTTCTATGTCCATACTTGTTTTCTCTTGCTATCATCACCCGTGTGTTAGCTGAATTTTGTTGTTGTATTGCTTAGGAGCTTAATTGAAGAAGCAGGTTGCCAAGCCTATGAGCAACTCTCCCAGGTGAGAGATTTTGTTGGGAAGTGAGTTCTCCTAGAGGGATTCTCGTAGAAGCTACAGTACTCTGAGACTTCCTGTCTAGCTTGTTGTTGAAGCCCAAGGTAAGGGCGGTGTAGTAGCTGATGGACTTGTATTAGTGAAGGTGTACCCTTGTTGGCCCTCGACCAAGTTTTGAGAGAACATTGGTCATGTTTGACCATTTTTGGGACTTCGACAAGCTGGTCAAATATGTAGCACCCAGGCGAAGCGGAGATCGCAAGATATCGCTTGTTTTGCAGGATTTTTGGGATTTTAGGGTTTATGTAATGGGTATGGGATGTCGGCCCAAGGGTTTACCCATGTTTAGGCCTTTTTGTAATGTATAAATAAGTAGCTAAGTGATTCTAAGAAGGTGTGTGTGTGTGTGTGGGTGTGTAGGCTATGTGCACCATATGTTGTAAGAAGTAGATCTGGTTGGCTTCATGTAAGTATCTGTAAAGTCCTAGCTAAGTTCAAGTGATTGTAAGTAGCTTTGTGAAGATAGACTGTGTAAGGCTTTGTGCCTTGATCTGATTTTGAGAAAGGTGGATCTATTGTGCTGTGCACAGATCACCTGTCTAGTGCGAAGTTATCTCTGTGGCTATGTGCATGTAAGAAGATTCAAGGAGACTAATAAAGAAGAATAAGAGTTGGTGGATGTAGCCCCACACTAGGGTGAACCACATATATCATGCGTTGATGTGCTTTGTGCAATGTTGTTGATTTTGTTTATGTTGTTTATCTGTTAGGGTGTTGATCTTTATGTATGTTAGATAGATATATGGATTCTTAGTGCTCTATTGATGATAAATGAATGATAGATGTGATCCAATACTACGTGCTAAGTGATGAAAGGTACTTGATCTTGGTTTCTATTGCGTTGTTCTGTATCTAAGGTTTAATCTGTGTTGTGGATAGATTCATGAACTAATGCATGTTGATTCGTTAAGTGCTCTGTTAGGTTTTGTGATCATAGATCTATGTCCCAGCTAGTTGTAAATACCTGAGTCCTACAATCCCCCCTGCCTCTACCTCGGGTGAGACTGCATCTACTTCATAGGTTTTTCTGAAAGGGCCGGTAGTTAGGGTTTTTTTGATGCATTGTTGAAGTGTTGAACCCTGGGTCTACCCTTGTGCCAACAAATGGTTCCATTGTCAGGACCTGAAAGAATTTTTGCAAATTACAGGTCCATCACTGTGATCCCAATGCATAGTACAGGAAGGGTTGGGGATCATTTAAAAGAAAGAGAGAATTGACACTATGTTATAACTTCAGAGGACCGAGACATCTTGCTAAGGAATGCCCTAGTATAGGTCATATTTGTCTCTATTGTAAAGTAATTGGTCACAAAGTGGAGGATTTCCCTAGAATGATTTCCAAAGTTGAAAATATGAACATGAGACAAGAAAACTATGTATAAGGTCGAGGGACTAAGGATATGTTAGAAAACCAGAAAGAATTAGAGACTATGTTATCACAGTTGAAAGAAACATTGAATGATCACAGAGACATCAGTTTACTAGAGATCATCAAAGAGAAACAGTGCATAGAAACAAGAATATGAGACTTCGACATAGACTGTGTCTTGGATGAAAAAACACATGTGAATATTATGCCAGAAAGCACTTGGGAAATCTTGGGAAATCTTGTTATAGTTCCTTCATTGGGAAGGATAGGATTGTTTAAAAGAAAAATGATAAACCTATGTGGAAGAGTTACTAATGTACCTATGATTTCCCATGGAACATCGTCCAAAGAAGAATTTGAAGTCATTAATTTTGTTGAAAACAACACTCCTTTTTCACTTTTGTTAGGTAATACCTGGATTGACAAAGATCGTATCCGATGAAAAGCAGAGGAAGAAGCCATGGAACAGAAAAAGCAAGAATTAAGAGACTTCATGCCTAGAAAAATAGTGTGACTAATATAAGAACAAGATCTTAAGTTGAAGAAACAAAGGGACAGAGAACTAGAAATCGAAGCGGGAAGACACAAGAAGGTTTAAAGAACCTATCCATGCAAGAAAGAAGTGCATTCACCCGAGAAATAGTAAGAGAAGAGGTATTACCCTTGAAACCTTTGGAAGACCCTCAGTAGTGCGAAGTTACTATGCTAAGGGAAGAAAATAATAATAATGGAAAGAGGAATCCAAAGACTCAAATCACCGGAAAGAAGGCCAAAAATCTCACTAAGAAGAAAGAAAAATTAGGAAAACTACAGGAAGTCCACGAAGTTCCATGCAGACTGACACTTCATCTACATCAATGCACGTGGGGATGAAAGTAAGGAGGAGCTGCAATCTTACTATAAATTGACTGAGGAAGAAGTGGAAGAGATCACTAAGGACTATCCAGCAAAATTCTGTGTACCAGTGGAGGATGCAGAACTCTCTGACCCCGATATCATCGAAATCCCATTAGTCACCTGGGTCGAACATGATGGACAGAGCAGCGCAAAAAAAAAGAATAAAAAGGATGAATTCCAAGACATAGAAAGTGATGATAAGGACAATGCATCGGAGGAAACTACACCTAACTCGCCTGCAAGAGGAGGAGGAGACGAAGTGAACCAAGAGGAAGGAGGGGAGGAAGGAGAAAAGGAGGAAAAAGATGAAGCCAGACTGCCAAAAGATACCCTCACCACAGTAGAAACATCATAGAAGAGGAACGTTTCCTCGGAGAAACCTTTGACAAGTAAGAAGGCCCACGCCAACAAGTCTCAATCGAAGAATGTGCTCACAATGGACGAAATTGATCTCATCACCACAGTTGTATAAGACACTTCTGAAGACATCTTGCAGAAACATCGAGAAAAGGAGTCGATGTATGACATAATATAGAAAGATATCAGAGACATCCAACAATATATCCACTCGATCCATGTAGTGCCTACTGTGCCATCCTGAGCAGAAAATGTAGAATTGGGGGATGAGCCCACCTAGTTGCGAAGGTTAGCAAATGCAACAAAGGTTTGACTTCCTTGATCCTAAGAGGAAAATGAGTAGGCCATAGAGAACTTAAAGAAATAAAAGGAGGAGGTCCTAGAGAAACTTCGAGTTGCACAAAAGGAGAAAAGTGAAATTCAGGCAAAGTTCAAGAAGAACAATGCAAAGATATAGGCAGAAAAATATCAACTGCTCGCAAAGAAGATTGTGATCAAAGAGGAAGTAACTAGAGCACTTCACTCTATGCCAACCTTGGCACAAGAGGAATTGGAGTCAACAGAGATGCAAGTGGAGAATATCGTTGAAGCCATGGAGCAGCTTCAGGGAAGAGTAGTAGAGTTAGAACTTCAATCAGTGTCGAGCACTCTACAAGAAATGTGGGATCAAAGGGAAGAAGCTACTGGGAGCGCAGTAGAAAAAATCAGGGAATTGGCCTTAGAATGTAAACAATTGAGTGATCGAAGTGCGTAGACCTACGAGTGCCTTGTAGAAGATCCAGAGTTGAGGAGATTGGAACCAATGCTCCAGGAGGTGAACCTATAGGCATCCACCGTACAAGCATAGATGAAACTATTGCCTGCAGTTGAGAAGATGAAGAGGTCATTGGAACAACGCGTAGTCCAACAGTAGGATACTGCCATCCAGAGAAAGGTTATGGAAGTGACACAAAGGCTCCAACCAATTCAGGAAGAAGCTTGCATGTTTTTCGAAGAGATCGAGGGACAAGGCTCACAACTGGAATAGATGGTCATGACAGTGGAAAAATGCCTGGAAGGGACTGTCATTAAGAAAGTAGTTCAGGAGTTCACCGAGAAGGAGGCTCTAGTGAAGAAGCAAGTCAAGGCAGCTCGAGCTAAGCTCAAGGCCTTCGAAGTAGAGTTGCCCAGATCAGAGTGACTCGGGATGAGTCACAGGTGAGTGTTGGGGGCCTATTGGCCCTCAACCAATTTTTGAGAGAACATTGGTCATGTTTGAACATTTTTGGGACTTCGACAAGCTGGTTGAGGATGGAGCACCCAGGCGAAGCGGAGATCACAGGATCTCACTTGTTTTGCGGGCTGGCTTTTAGGGTTTATGTAATAGGTATGGAATGTCGGCCCATGGGTTTACCTATGTTTAGGCCTTTTTGTAATGCTTAAATAAGTATCTAAGTGATTGTAAGAAGGTGTGTGTGTGTGTGGGTGTGTAGGTTGTGTGCACCATATGTTGTAAGAAGTAGATCTGGTTGGCTTCATGCAAGTATTTGTAAATTTCTAGGTAAGTGCAAGTGATTGTAAGCAGCTTTGTGCAGACAGACTGCATAAGGCTCTATGCCTTGACCTAATTTTGAGGAAGGTGGATCTAGTGCATTGTGCACAGATCACCTATCTAGTGAGAAGTTATTTTTGTGGCTTTGTGCCTGTAAGAAGATTGAAGGAGACTAATAAATAAGAAGAAGAGTTGGTGGACGTAGCCCCACACTGGGTGAACCACGTATATCCTACATTGATGTGCTTTGTGCGATGTTGTTGATGTTTTTTATGTTGCTTATCTGTTAGGGTATTGAAATTTATGTATGTTATATAGATATATGGATTCTTAGTGCTCTATTGATGATAAATGAATGCTAGATCTGATCCAATACTATGTGCTAAGTGATGAAAAGTACTTGATCTTGGTTGCTACTGCGATGTTCTGTATCTAGGATTTAATATGTGATGTGGATAGATTTATGAACTAATGCATTTTGATTCGCTAAGTGATTTGTTACGTGTTGTGATCGCANAAAATAGTGTGACTAATATAAGAACAAGATCTTAAGTTGAAGAAACAAAGGGACAGAGAACTAGAAATCGAAGCGGGAAGACACAAGAAGGTTTAAAGAACCTATCCATGCAAGAAAGAAGTGCATTCACCCGAGAAATAGTAAGAGAAGAGGTATTACCCTTGAAACCTTTGGAAGACCCTCAGTAGTGCGAAGTTACTATGCTAAGGGAAGAAAATAATAATAATGGAAAGAGGAATCCAAAGACTCAAATCACCGGAAAGAAGGCCAAAAATCTCACTAAGAAGAAAGAAAAATTAGGAAAACTACAGGAAGTCCACGAAGTTCCATGCAGACTGACACTTCATCTACATCAATGCACGTGGGGATGAAAGTAAGGAGGAGCTGCAATCTTACTATAAATTGACTGAGGAAGAAGTGGAAGAGATCACTAAGGACTATCCAGCAAAATTCTGTGTACCAGTGGAGGATGCAGAACTCTCTGACCCCGATATCATCGAAATCCCATTAGTCACCTGGGTCGAACATGATGGACAGAGCAGCGCAAAAAAAAAGAATAAAAAGGATGAATTCCAAGACATAGAAAGTGATGATAAGGACAATGCATCGGAGGAAACTACACCTAACTCGCCTGCAAGAGGAGGAGGAGACGAAGTGAACCAAGAGGAAGGAGGGGAGGAAGGAGAAAAGGAGGAAAAAGATGAAGCCAGACTGCCAAAAGATACCCTCACCACAGTAGAAACATCATAGAAGAGGAACGTTTCCTCGGAGAAACCTTTGACAAGTAAGAAGGCCCACGCCAACAAGTCTCAATCGAAGAATGTGCTCACAATGGACGAAATTGATCTCATCACCACAGTTGTATAAGACACTTCTGAAGACATCTTGCAGAAACATCGAGAAAAGGAGTCGATGTATGACATAATATAGAAAGATATCAGAGACATCCAACAATATATCCACTCGATCCATGTAGTGCCTACTGTGCCATCCTGAGCAGAAAATGTAGAATTGGGGGATGAGCCCACCTAGTTGCGAAGGTTAGCAAATGCAACAAAGGTTCGACTTCCTTGATCCCAAGAGGAAAATGAGCAGGCCATAGAGACCTTAAAGAAATAAAAGGAGGAGGTCCTAGAGAAACTTCGAATTGCACAAAAGGAGAAAAGTGAAATTCAGGAAAAGTTCAAGAAGAACAATGCAAAGATATAGGCAGAAAAATATCAACTGCTCGCAGAGAAGATTGTGATCAAAGAGGAAGTAACTAGAGCACTTCACTCTATGCCAACCTTGGCACAAGAGGAACTGGAGTCAACAGAGATGCAAGTGGAGAATATCGTTGAAGCCATGGAGCAGCTTCAGGGAAGAGTAGTAGAGTTAAAACTTCAATCAGTGTCGAGCACTCTACAAGAAATGTGGGATCAAAGGGAAGAAGCTACTGGGAGCGCAGTAGAACAAATCAGGGAATTGGCCTTAGAATGTAAACAATTGAGTGATCGAAGTGCGCAGACCTACGAGTGCCTTGTAGAATATCCAGAGTTGAGGAGATTGGAAGCACTGCTCCAGGAGGTGAACCTATAGGCATCCACCGTACAAGCGTAGATGAAACTATTGGCTGCAGTTGAGAAGATGAAGAGGTCATTGGAACAACGCGTAGTCCAACAGTAGGATACTACCATCCAGAGAAAAGTTATGGAAGTGACACAAAGGCTCCAACCAATTCAGGAAGAAGCCTGCATGTTTTTCGAAGAGATCGAGGGACAAGGCTCACAACTGGAACAGATGGTCATGACAGTGGAAAAATGCCTGGAAGGGACTGTCCTTAAGAAATTAGTTCAGGAGTTCACTGAGAAGGAGGCTCTAGTGAAGAAGCAAGTCAAGGCAGCTCGAGCTAAGCTCAAGGCCTTCGAAGTAGAGTTGCCCAGATCAGAGTGACTCGGGATGAGTCACAGGTGAGTGTTGGGGGCCTATTGGCCCTCAACCAATTTTTGAGAGAACATTGGTCATGTTTGAACATTTTTGGGACTTCGACAAGCTGGTTGAGGATGGAGCACCCAGGCGAAGCGGAGATCACAGGATCTCACTTGTTTTGCGGGCTGGCTTTTAGGGTTTATGTAATAGGTATGGAATGTCGGCCCATGGGTTTACCTATGTTTAGGCCTTTTTGTAATGCTTAAATAAGTATCTAAGTGATTGTAAGAAGGTGTGTGTGTGTGTGGGTGTGTAGGTTGTGTGCACCATATGTTGTAAGAAGTAGATCTGGTTGGCTTCATGCAAGTATTTGTAAATTTCTAGGTAAGTGCAAGTGATTGTAAGCAGCTTTGTGCAGACAGACTGCATAAGGCTCTATGCCTTGACCTAATTTTGAGGAAGGTGGATCTAGTGCATTGTGCACAGATCACCTATCTAGTGAGAAGTTATTTTTGTGGCTTTGTGCCTGTAAGAAGATTGAAGGAGACTAATAAATAAGAAGAAGAGTTGGTGGACGTAGCCCCACACTGGGTGAACCACGTATATCCTACATTGATGTGCTTTGTGCGATGTTGTTGATGTTTTTTATGTTGCTTATCTGTTAGGGTATTGAAATTTATGTATGTTATATAGATATATGGATTCTTAGTGCTCTATTGATGATAAATGAATGCTAGATCTGATCCAATACTATGTGCTAAGTGATGAAAAGTACTTGATCTTGGTTGCTACTGCGATGTTCTGTATCTAGGATTTAATATGTGATGTGGATAGATTTATGAACTAATGCATTTTGATTCGCTAAGTGATTTGTTACGTGTTGTGATCGCAGATATGTGTCCCAGCTAGGTTATAGAATCATGAGTCCTACAACTCCCTTTGCCTCTACCTCGAGAGAGATTGCATCTGCTTCCCAGGTGTTACCGAAAGGGCCGGTACTTAGGGTTTTTTTGGTGCTTTGTTGAAGCGTTGAACCTTGGGTCTGCTCCTATACTAAAAACCCTCCTTGGGTGGAGCAGGAATGTGGGGAATGAGGATATATGGGTTGTGGGTGTAAGTGGCTCCTGGGATAAAATATCCTTCCTGTTGTTTTGTGCAACTTTCGGGTTGTCCTTGCCAAGCCTAGAGTTCCCTTTCCTAGTGGATTTTAGTCCTAGCTCGGGGGTGACCCACTGGTGAGCGTGATGGGAAACATGGTCTAAGGTTGGGAGGTTCTTGGAAGGTCTGCACGTAGTTGGTGGTCACCTATTAAAAGATAAGTACCAATTATTTGTTCATTGTATGTTGTGTATTTGTATTTGCATTATAATTAACGAGTAATGCCTATATATATATATATA
>JZKD02S1890937.1:24900-53756 GCA_000966675.3 Picea glauca
AAAGCTAAACGCTCAGGGAATTGTGGTTCCATTGTTTCAGCAATAGTATTAGAGGATGGTTGTACCTCTTCGGGTGAATCGTGCTTTTTTATTTCTTCTTTATCGAAATCAAAAGAGGTAACATCATCAATGATAGCTTCTACTATTTTCCCATATCATAAATGAATATCATTGCATTGTGCAAGGAAAACATAAAGTATAGGCTGGTTTTGAATATCAATACACTGCACAACCTTATTATTGGGGTTAGCATTAGGTTGTAGAGGTAGTTGGGGCCACATAATTTGATTATTCGGTGGAGCACATGATGGTAAAGGGAGTGGTTGCTGAAATTGTGATTGAAATTGAGGAAATTGATTTGGAAATGGGGTTTGTTGACCTCTCCAATTTGGATTCCATTGGTTAAGGTAAGGTTGTTGTTGTGAAGGCCAAGGTGTTCATATTGTTGGGTCTACAAAGGGAGGGTTTGTTTGTTGCATGGGTGGGTAATTCATTTGATTGAAGGGTGGGTATTTCATTTGGTTAAAGGGAGGGTAATTTGCTTGACTAAAAGAAGGATAATTATTCCAACTATTAGAATATGTAAATGGCATATTAGGATCCATACCTTGTCCCCGCGGTTGCCATTGCCTTCTCTGTGTCAACAGATAGACAACTTTAGCTTCTTCATCGGTTGGTTGTAATGCTACTTTGATTCCTGGTAAAGAAGGGCATTGTTGAGTTTTATGATCCTTATCACAAAGGGTGAAAATTGGCATTTTGTCCAATGGGCATTCCCTTTGTGGGTTCTTTTCTCTGCATTTGGAACAAAATATGGATAGAGCCGCTTCTACTTCGGCTTGTTTGTTTTTAATCTACAAGGTGTCAATTTGTGAAGCAAAAGAAATTAACATTTCAGTTTTAAAATCCTCAAGTAAATTACCTATTTTGGCTCTTGTTACTCCTCCACTGGCTGATTTTTGAACTCTTGAAAATGTAGTATCCCTGTTGTTTGATCTATACCTTGCATCTCCTCTTGAACATATTTTACAGAGGTTAACAATTTCATCATATGATTCTTTAGATATGTCCCCTTTACCAAGCATATTCAACATATCTAGACAGTCATCCCTTACTCCTTTTAATAATATTGTTTTAAGAATATCTTTACTTACATCGGAGTCACTGGATCTTTGTAGATTATACTATAGCCTTTCCACAAAGTCCTCCAGATTTGCATCCTCTTTCTGTATCATCTTGAATAGTTCCTCTCTTTTTTCTCTTGTTCGGAAATAGTCTTGATATTTGTGCAAAAATTTATGTTTCATCTGATCCCATGTTGTGATTACATGACCTCCAAGACTCATGAACCATCTTAATGCATTTCCCTTTAATGTTGCTAGAAATAACTTTAATTTTTGAGCATTGGTAATGTAACCATAACTTCTACATAATATATCAAACTCAAAAAGGAATTCATCAGGATCTTCAAAAGATAAACCATGAAAGTTAGGTAAAGCTGAAAGTGAAATATTCTTCATAGGAGCTACTCCTCTAAGAAGATCACCAATAGGAAATCCTAAGGTAGAAAAAGTGTTTTCATCGTTTACCTCTCCTTCAAGACCTACTTGTTCTTCATGGTGCAGTTATTCATTATACCCATCCATGGTTTCTTCTGTTTGTTACCCTACTGCACTTGCTCGATCCTCAATGTTGTCTGCTGGTTTCTCAACTGTCTCCATTTCAAGGTTCGCTTAAAAGGAAGGTTGAGGCTTTGGTTTTCGAGAGCTTGGTCGTTGACGAACAACAGATTCAGATTTTGATATAATCTTGTCGATAAAAGTCTTTCTTCCTCCCCTTCCTCTGCCCCTGCCACCTGTAGGGTCAGTTTCCTTGGGGGATTCATGTCCTCTCATGCAATCTGTACATCTGAAAGAACATAAATGCTTTTGAAATCTATAATTTCCTTCCCCAGCAACGGCGGAAAAATTTTGGTCACTATAATTGTTTATTAATTAAAACAATCAAGTGTTACATAAATTGTCAACCCAGGGAAGTTTGTTTATTTCAAAGGCAATCACACACTGTATATGCTCAATCTCAAAAGCAATCCAAAGTTGTAGTAAAAGTTGCACTAATCACACCTTGCTTTGAACAGACTGAAGTTCTACTTTGAATTACAGTAAAAGCAATCTATCTATTGCAGAATTCAAGATTCAAAGGAAAATAATTATCAGAAGAATCCTGGATTAGATTAAAAAACAACAACCTAAGGAAAATGAACCTTTCAGCATACTGAAAAGAAGACTAACTATTCTGTAATAGAGAACAAGACCCTATTCCCCAAAGTAGGAATCTTCAGTACCTGTCTCTGACTATCACACTTTCATAAAATCATTCTGCAAACAGAATTACCAATCAAAATGATCAACAATTACCTAGGAATGAATTGTATGAAAACGATGCAACAATTAGTTGAAACAGAGTTTCAGCAAAACAAATTTTTAACAAGGCATGAATAAAAACAATACTTAACACACTACAGAAACTAATGGGTGAATCTTGTGAAGAAGGTGGGCCCTCTCCTTCTCACAAGATTCCCCAGAAATGAAAGGGAACTAAGAAGAAATGGTCAAAATGATCTTTTATTCATCTGTCCAATGTAACAAGTTAGAATATCAAAAGTGAACACGCTCATTCTCTGTAATTCCATTCTATCTAAGCCTTCCGTAATCCCCCTTCTAATGTTGTTTTCTCCTCTATTTAAAGAGGAGAATCCTCTTAATACAATTAAGCATAAAATTAGATGTGTACATACAAATCCTATTCTGAGTCTGATCTAATCTTCTATGCTGAAATAGGATATTCTGATCTTTCGTAGAAAAATGTTGTTACAGTGGTTGTAATGGTGTTGGCTTGAGGTACAACTGTTGTGGCCAGTGTAACAAATCCTTTAATTATCTTTTCTTGTTACTGTTGTATGTGAAATATTGTTTCATCATCGCAAATCATAGATTGTTTCAGCAATGGGATTTGCATACTGTTTGACTGTTTCAACAACGTGGTCTTCAAGCAGCAACGATATATTAACTGCAGTCTTCAAATTGTTTTAGCAACTATATATTTTTGATCAATGGCTAAGTATGAAAGTAATGTAAAATTACATGTAAAACAAGTTAAACATATAGAAAAGAGAAGAAACGTTATATACCTTTGGAAAAATAGATTAAGGTGATAATGTAAGCTTGAATATGAGAGGGAAAATGATGTAATGATAGAAAAAAGTATGAGCAAAAAGGTACAGTATAGGGTCCTAACATGTTCGTTTAGGTTCTCGATGTTTTTTGGCCAAATAGTTCAGCGTCTTTCCTCCTGAGCTTGATTTCTACGAGGCGACTTCGACCCTCGTCCTTCCTTTGGAATTTTCTAAGTCTGTATCCTTCCTGATACTGATTCTTGTTGCAACCTCAAGGATTCTAAGGAATCCTACGTGCAATCCTTGCAGCTTCCACAATAACCGCTGGTTATTCGACAACTCCAACTCTGCACACTCCTTGTGACATAAGTTCTTCAACCGCTCCCTTGGTTGGAAAAGTCTAAGACTCCAACCTGGCCTATGCACACCTTGCACGACTGTATGTTATACTTGCACTGATGTTGTCATACAAACAACTTTATCTCTCCTACTCTTTTCTAAGGTAAAACTTAGAATCTTGTCAATGCACTCCTTGTGGACCTTCACTGCACTCCTTGCAGGAATTCTTAGGACGAGGAGAAATTGAAACTTATACTCTCCCTCTCATAGACTTCATACATTCAACATGAAATCACACACATAAAGCATTGAAACAAATGCATAACAGAGCACATAAGAAAACTGTAAACATACCATTCAATAGATGCAAACAGTAACCATAACAACACCATGAAATTGGATGAAAGAATTCTTATATTAGTTCAAGTGCTTATGTACATGGTTTCTATAGCAACAACTATCTGCTTAAACAACTTCTACAATCTTTGTTCTTCACTTCTCTCCTCTGCTCTCTTTCTCTTCAGCTTAATTACAATGAGAATGATAATCTTACAATACATACGAGGGAGTCTTCTTGAGTTTTTCCCTCCTACTACTCTACGCTATCTTATCAAATTAAATATTACTACCTACTTTACATTTATTACAATAAATTCCTACAACCAATAGATGAGAGAAAATGCTCAATATATGTATTACAATCCCAAGACATTAAAAGAAAATACATCCCTCCAGTTATTACATTAATGTTTCATCTTTTAAATTCAAAATGTCTTTAAAATGTGCGTTGGTGTATATCCAAATATCATCCACTTGCGCTTGTTGGCAATGCTCCTACATCATACTCCTCTCACTGAAAAATTCATGGAATCCTATCCATGATCTCCTGTATTGTCTGTCCATGTTTCTGGATATCTTCTTCACTCTCCCAACTGGCATCCTCAATTGGGTTTCCCTTCAACTTTATCAAATATTCAAGATATGTCTTCCTTTGGGTCTTCTTGCCAACTCTCTGATCAATGATCTTTTCCATTTGCAGATTTCCAGCTACAGGCATCTACTTGACCCACTGAACTTTCTTTTGGTTCTCTTCTCCTCTCGCTTCATCTTCTCTGTAAGGGTACATATCGACTATGTTGACTATGGGTGATATTCCCACACCATATGGCAATTCTATCTCATAAGAATTGACCTCAAATTTTCGTAAGATTTTACACAGTCCTATCTTTTTCATCTTCATCTTATTATACGTTCCTCTTGGGAACCTTTATTTTCTTAGATGTACTAATAACAAATATCCCACTTTTAATATAATCTCTCTCCTGTTCTGATATTCTCTGCGCTTGTATTCCTAGTTGGAACTCTGCAACTTCTCTTTAATCTTACTGTGGAGCTCCTGCATCTCTGCTACAAATTCTTCCGCTCCAACACTCTTGAACTCATTCTGCTCCAAGTCTCTCAATTCAGATACTCCTCTTGATTGCATTCCATACATTATCTAGAACGGGCTCTGTCATGTGCTCCTATTAGGTGAGTCATTATATGCAAATTCCACTTGCGGCATAATCTTATCCCACTGACTGTGATGTTCAATAACTAAGCTCCTAAATAAATCCCCCAAACTTTGATTTACTACCTCAATCTGTCCATCTATTAGAGGGTGATATGCTGAGCTAAAAGATAGATTTGTCCCCATATTTTTCCATACTGTCCTCAATAAATGACCAACAAATTTGGTATCTCTATCTGAAACATTACTCTTAGGTAAACCATTAAGTCGAACAACTTCTTTGAAAAATAGATTTGCAATGTGTGTTGCATCACTGCTTTTCTGACATGGAATGAAATGTGTCATTTTTTAGAATCTATCGACTACCACGAATATGGAATCACAACATCTCTGTGTCCTTGGCATTCCTAACACAAAATCCATTCTTACCGCGTCCCATGGCCTCTCTGGTATGGGAAATGGTTGATACAACCTTGTACTCTTTCTTTTCCCCTTTGCATGCTGGCAGATTCTACATCTGTTGACAAATTTCTTGACATTTGTCCTCATTCTTGGCCAATAGTACAAATTTTTCAGTTGCACAAATGTTTTATCATGGCCGAAGTGTCCAACCAATCCCCGACTATGTTTTTCCTTCAAAAGGTTTTCTCTCATAGAACTCTTCGAGATACACAACTGATTTCCTTTAAACAACAGTCCATCCTGGATTAAATATTCAATCCATTGGCTTCTATCTCTCAGAACATGAGTCTCACATGTTTCATAAGCGTCCTTGAAAAATATGAATCTTCTCTGTACATTTCCTTAAGGCTATCAAAACCTAAGGTCTTCACTCAAAACTCCTACAGAATCAAACACTTATTGCTTAATGCATCAACAACCTTGTTAACATTTCCAGAAATTTTCTTTATAACAAAAGTAAAGTTCTACATAAACTCAACCCATTTTGAATGTTTATGGTTCAGTTTCTCCTGTCTGGTCATAAAATATAAGGCTTGGTTGTTTCTATACAAAATGAACTCTTTTGGAATCAAGTAGTGCCTCCATTTCTTCAATGCCTATATGACTGCATAAAAATCTTTATCATATGTGGAATATTTCATCTTTGTCTCATTCAACTTATCACTGATGTATGCAATTGGTCTATTGTCTTGACTTAAGACTGCTCCGATTGAAAATCTGCTTGCATCACATCTCACTTGGAATGTTTTACTAAAATCCGGCAGAACCAGAAGTGGTTGTTCAATTATCTTCTCCTTTAACAACTTGAAACTTTTCTCCACTTCCTATGTCCAATGAAAATATTTATGTCTTTTATTGACTATGTCCATCATTGGTGCACAAATTCCACTAAAAGTTCTGATGAACTGCCTATAAAAACTGGCTAGTCCATGGAAACTTCTGACTTCAAAGATATTCCTTGGCGAAAACCATTCTTTGATTGCTTTTACCTTCTGTGGATCCATATTCAACTCATTCAAAGAGATCACAAAACCCAAATAAATGATTTTTGTCTTCATGAAAGACGACTTCTTCATATTTATCAGCAACTTCTCTTGTTGCAACCTCCTCATCACTGAAGCTAAATGTCTCAAATGTTCTTCCTCAGCCTTACTGAAGATCAGTATATCATCAAGATATACAATTAAAAACTTCCCATTGAAATATTTCAAGACTTCATTCATCAATCTCATGAAAGTACTTGGTGCATTCATCAATCCAAACAACATGACAAGCCATTCATAAAATCCTTCATTCATCTTGAATGTTGTCTTCCATTCATCACCTTCCCTCATTCTAATATGATGATATCCGCTTTTCAAATCAATTTTTGAAAAACAATTTGCTCCACTCAAGCAATCCATCAAGTCATCCATCATGGGTAAAGGAAATCTATACCTGATGGTGATTTTTCTTATATCCCTCAAGTCTGTACACATTCTCCATCCACCATGTTTATTCAGACTTAACATTGTTGGTACAAAGCATGGACTCAATATTTTTCTAATCAACCCGTTGTACAACAAATCCTGGACTTGCTTCTTAACCTCTTCATTCTCCTATGGCCTCAGTATGTACACTACTTTGTTTGGAAAACTTTCTCCTGTTATAAGGTCAATGTGATGGCTTATAATTTTGATGGGTGGAAACGAACAAGGTAAATCGTCCACCACTATATCAACGAAATTCTCTAGCAGTTCCTGAATCTCCTTAGGTAGATCATCCATCGAAGTACTGGTCAAGACTCTAGGTTTTCTTACCACAACAAACTACATTTCTTCATCTTTCTTGACTTCATCTAGAAGTTCCTTCCAACTCATGAGAAGTATAGTATTTCTTGCTTCTTCTTTCACCTTCTTATCTTCAATTGGTAGCAACATATGTGTCCTACCATTATTCTTCAAGGTGTAAGTGTTATTTCTTCCATGATGAATAACATTTCTGTCATATTTCCTTGACCTCCCCAACAAAGGATGATAGACATCCATGGGACTAACATCACATAATATATCATCTCTATAACACCCTATCTTAAATTCAACTAAACATTGTTTAGTGACAGTTACCTGATGTCCTTTTTGCAACCATGAAACCTTATATGGGCTCGAATGTGCAATTGTCTCCAACTCCATCTTTTCCACCATCTCTGTGGATACTAAATTATCTGTGCTTCCACTGTCAACTATCACCTTGCATACCCTATCTTTGGTCTTTTAAGAAGTCCTAAATAAGTTATTCCTCTGGACTGGATTTTCCACCTCTTTCTCTGGTTTCAAGATAATTTTCCTCATCATAAAGGATCTTCTGTCTTCTGCATCTTCTACCTCAACATTTCACCTTTTTGCTTATAAATTGTGAGCTTCACCTCCTCCATCCCTTTTTCTATCGCTACATTCCCAAGATTTGTGTCTGATATTTCCACAGACAAAACACTTTATTTCACCTCCTCTACCTCTTCCTCTTCCTCTTGCTCAAGGAAAAGTGTTCATATTGGCATACTGTCCTCCTTTTGAACTTCCTCCCCTTTCTAGGTGGTTATGTGGTTTCTTCTCTTCATCCTTGGGCTTTTGTACTCTGTCCTGGGAAAATTCTTTGCCTCTACTCTGACTTCTACCTATGCCCCTTTGACCTTGCTTTTGGGCCAATTTCACATATGCCTTTGAAGCAATCTGATAAGCCTCTTTTACATTCCTGATTATCACCATGCTCATCTCATCCTGAATCTCATATCTCAGGCCATTCATGTATCTGGTGAATTTTTCATCATCACTCTCGCGATGACCAACTTTGATATTTAACCTGTAAAATTCCTTAGTGTATTCCTTCACTGTCATGCCTTTTTGTCTCAAATTTTGCTTTCTTCGAAGAAGATTGATTTGGTAATCTCTGGGTATGAATTTGGATTTCATCTTGGTGACCATCCTGAACCAGCTTTTGATTCTTTGTTTTCCTTTACAATGCCTTTCAGCCTGCAGTTCATCCCACCATAGTGTTACATTCCCTTTCATTCTAGTGACAATGTGCTTAACCTTCTTATCTTCCTAAACTATGGTGACAATGTGCTTAACCATAGTGTTACATTTCCTTTGAAAAAATAATAGTGTTATTTTTCCCTTTGAAACAATGTCGTCGAATTATTTTTCCAGAGATCTAAACCAATCTAGTAGCTCCTCAACGTCTAAGTTACCTTCATACATTAGGATGTCCAATTTTTCTCTGGAACCTATGCTTGCAACAACTTTAAATAGGCGTTCCTCTACAGCATCTTCGACTACAACTTCTTCTTTGGCTCTACCTTCATTCTCGCTTTCATTCTCACTGATATCTCTAGTGTTAGGTGTTTGCCTCTGTGTTTTCTCCATGGCATCCAATAGAGCACAAAGTTCTCTCATCTCCCTTTCCATGGCTGGATCAGGTAAATCTCTCTCTGGACGTCTCCTCGACGGCATTGTTTCAATCTATCCATGAAGAATTCAAATCACAACTATCCTCTGTCTTCCCTTTCTTATAGAAAACAATGGTTGTAATCTCTAATACCACTTGACACATACCCCCACCTTAGCAGGGTCTACTTGACCTCCCGGCCTTTGGATCTTCTAATTTCCGAGCTGAAATGGCTCCTTGGTCCCTGCTGGAAACTTCAACACTTAAAGACCACAGGTCCTTTTCTATGCTCCACCCATGCGAATATGCACTAGATGCGAGCCTCCACTCCACATGACCACTGACGTGACAATAGACTTAACCCCAAAAGGCACTCCATGTTTCACAATTTTGGGACTTTCATTGCAAGTCACCTCAACTCCTTTGATTCCTGAAACCCTGAAATGGCCTAATGGTTCCTAGCTCCTCCCTTAAGTTCTTCATTTATGTGACCCTCGGATGCGACCTGGGGCCCAACTTTTGAGTGCATCACGATTTCGTGTGTCGAGGGTTTGTGAAGTGGTAGTCTCCCCTTCTCCCGAAATGTGAAACCGTGATGACCACTTATGCCAGATCAACAGTCTTGACTTCCCTCATGATCTGACGATCCAGATCCTTTTCTTTCATGAATCAAGATTTCGTGACTTGCAACTTTTGGGTAATAGTTTCCTCCACACTCCCGACTCCCGAAATGCCAAAATTTCAGAGCGCCAAATCAACAGCTCGCGCTCTTCTGGATCTGACGGGCATTATATCTCCTGAGCTTGCAAATGTTGAAGGACTCTCGCCCTTAACTTCCATTCAACTTCACTGGATCTAACAGTCCATATATATAGTCACTTCTCCCTCTGAGAGTTTCCACCGTTCGTTCAGGTTCTCGATGTTTCCTGGCCAAATAGCTCAATGTCTTTCCTCCTCAACTTGATTTTTGTGAGGTGACTTTGAACCTCATCCTTCCTTTGGACTTTTATAAGTCTCTATCCTTCCTATGATTGATTATTTCTTCAACCTCAAGGATTCTAAGGAATCATGTGTGCACTCCTTGCAGCTTCCACAATAACCTTTGGTTATTCGACAACTCCAACTTTGCGTACTCCTTGCAACAGAAGTTCTTCAACCGCTCCCTTGGTTGGAAAATTCTAAGACTTCGACCTGGCCTACACACACCTTGCATGGATCTATGGTATACTTGCACTGTTGTTCGCATAAGAACAACTCTATCTCTCCTAATCTTTTCTAATTTAAAACTCAGAATCTTGTCAATGCACTCCTTGTAGACCTTCACTGCACTCCTTGCAAGAATTCTCAAGACGAGGAGAAATTGAAACTTATACTCTCCCTCTCACAGACTTCATACATTCAACATGAAATCATACACATAAAGCATTGAAACAAATGCATAGCAGAGAACATAAGAAAACTGTAAACATACCATTCAATAGATGCAAACAGTAACCATAACAACACCATGAAATTGGATCAAAGCATTCTTATATTAATTCAAGTGCTTCTGTACATGGTTTCTATAGCAACAACTATNAAAGCTAAACGCTCAGGGAATTGTGGTTCCATTGTTTCAGCAATAGTATTAGAGGATGGTTGTACCTCTTCGGGTGAATCGTGCTTTTTTATTTCTTCTTTATCGAAATCAAAAGAGGTAACATCATCAATGATAGCTTCTACTATTTTCCCATATCATAAATGAATATCATTGCATTGTGCAAGGAAAACATAAAGTATAGGCTGGTTTTGAATATCAATACACTGCACAACCTTATTATTGGGGTTAGCATTAGGTTGTAGAGGTAGTTGGGGCCACATAATTTGATTATTCGGTGGAGCACATGATGGTAAAGGGAGTGGTTGCTGAAATTGTGATTGAAATTGAGGAAATTGATTTGGAAATGGGGTTTGTTGACCTCTCCAATTTGGATTCCATTGGTTAAGGTAAGGTTGTTGTTGTGAAGGCCAAGGTGTTCATATTGTTGGGTCTACAAAGGGAGGGTTTGTTTGTTGCATGGGTGGGTAATTTATTTGATTGAAGGGTGGGTATTGCATTTGGTTAAAGGGAGGGTAATTTGCTTGACTAAAAGAAGGATAATTATTCCAACTATTAGAAGATGTAAATGGCATATTAGGATCCATACCTTGTCCCCGCGGTTTCCATTGCCTTCTCTGTGTCAACAGATAGACAACTTTAGCTTCTTCATCGGTTGTTTGTAATGCTACTTTGATTCCTGGTAAAGAAGGGCATTGTTGAGTTTTATGATCCTTATCACAAAGGGTGAAAATTGGCATTTTGTCCAATGGGCATTCCCTTTGTGGGTGCTTTTCTCTGCATTTGGAACAAAATATGGATAGAGCCGCTTCTACTTCGGCTTGTTTCTTTTTAATCTACAAGGTGTCAATTTGTGAAGCAAAAGAACTTAACATTTCAGTTTTAAAATCCTCAAGTAAATTACCTATTTTGGCTCTTGTTACTCCTCCACTGGCTGATTTTTGAACTCTTGAAAATGTAGTATCCCTGTTGTTTGATCTATACCTTGCATCTCCTCTTGAACATCTTTTACAGAGGTTAACAATTTCATCATATGATTCTTTAGATATGTGCCCTTTACCAAGCATATTCAGCATATCTAGACAGTCATCCCTTACTCCTTTTAATAATATTGTTTTAAGAATATCTTTACTTACATCGGAGTCACTGGATCTTTGTAGATTATACTGTAGCCTTTCCACAAAGTCCTCCAGATGTTCATCCTCTTTCTGTATCATCTTGAATAGTTCCTCTCTTTTTTCTCTTGTTCGGAAATAGTCTTGATATTTGTGCAGAAATTTATGTTTCATCTGATCCCATGTTGTGATTACATGACCTCCAAGTCTCATGAACCATCTTAATGAATTTCCATTTAATGTTGCTAGAAATAAATTTAATTTTTGAGCATTGGTAATGTAACCATAACTTCTACATAATATATCAAACTCGAAAAAGAATTCATCAGGATCTTCAAAAGATAAACCATGAAAGTTAGGTAAAGATGAAAGTGAAATATTCTTCATAGGAGATACTCCTCTAAGAAGATCACCAATAGGAAATCCTAAGGTAGAAAAAGTGTTTTCATCATTTACCTCTCCTTCAAGACCTACTTGTTCTTCATGGTGCAGTTCTTCATTATACCCATCCATGGTTTCTTCTGTTTGTTACCCTACTGCACTTGCTCGATCCTCAATGTTGTCTGTTGGTTTCTCAACTGTCTCCATTTCAAGGTTCACTTAAAAGGAAGGTTGAGGCTTTGGTTTTAGAGAGCTTGGTCATTGACGAACAAAAGATTCAGATTTTGATATAATCTTGTCGATAAAAGTCTTTCTTCCTCCCCTTCCTCTGCCCCTGCCACCTGTAGGGTCAGTTTCCTTGGGGGCTTCATGTCCTCTCATGCAATCTGTACATCTGAAAGAACATAAATGCTTTTGAAATCTATAATTGCCTTCCCCAACAACGACGGAAAATTTTTGGTCACTATAATTGTTTATTAATTAAAACAATCAAGTGTTACATAAATTGTCAACCCAGGGAAGTCTGTTTATTTCAAAGGCAATCACACACTGTATATGCTCAATCTCAAAAGCAATCCAAAGTTGTAGTAAAAGTTACACTAATCACACCTTGCTTTGAACAGACTGAAGTTCTACTTTGAATTACAGTAAAAGCAATCTATCTATTGCAGAATTCAAGATTCAAAGGAAAATAATTATCAGAAGAATCCTGGATTACATTAAAAAACAACAACCTAAGGAAAATGAACCTTTCAACATACTGAAAAGAAGACTAACTATTCTGTAACAGAGAACAAGACCCTATTCCCCAAAGTAGGAATCTTCAGTACCTGTCTCTGACTATCACACTTTCATAAAATCATTATGCAAACAGAATTACCAATCAAAATGATCAACAATTAACTAGGAATGAATTGTATGAAAACAATGCAACAATTAGTTGAAACAGAGTTTCAGTAAAACAAATTTTTAACAAGGCATGAATAAAAACAATACTTAACACACTACAGAAACTAATGGGTGAATCTTGTGAAGAAGGTGGGCCCTCTCCTTCTCACAAGATTCCCCAGAAATGAAAGGGAACTAAGAAGAAATGCTCAAAATGATCTTTTATTCATCTGTCCAATGTAACAAGTTAGAATATCAAAAGTGAACACGCTCATTCTCTGTAATTCCCTTCTAGCTAAGCCTTCCGTAATCCCCCTTCTAATGTTGTTTTCTCCTCTATTTAAAGAGGATAATCCTCTTAATACAATTAAGCATAAAATTAGATGTGTACATACAAATCCTATTCTGAGCCTTATCTAATCTTCTATGCTGAAATAGGATATTTTGATCTTTCGTAGAAAAATGTTGTTACAGTGGTTGTAATGGTGCTGGCTTGAGGTACAACTATTGTGGCCAGTGTAACAAATCCTTTAATTATCTTTTCTTGTTACTGTTGTATGTGAAATACTGTTTCATCATCGCAAATCACAGATTGTTTCAGCAACGGGATTTGCGTACTGTTTGACTGTTTCAACAACGTGGTCTTCAAGCAACAACGATATATTAACTGTAGTCTTCAAACAATTTTAGCAACTATATATTTTTGATCAATGGCTAAGTATGAAAGTAATGTAAAATTACATGTAAAACAAGTTAAACATATAGAAAATAGAAGAAACGTTATATACCTTTGGAAAAATAGATTAAGGTGATAATGTAAGCTTGAATATGAGAGGGAAAATGATGTAATGATAGCAAAAAGTATGAGCAAGAAGGTACATTATAGGGTCCTAACATGTTCATTTAGGTTCTCGATGTTTTTTGGCCAAATAGTTCAGCGTCTTTCCTCCTGAGCTTGATTTCTGCGAGGCGACTTCGACCCTCGTCCTTCCTTTGGAATTTTCTAAGTCTGTATCCTTCCTGATACTGATTCTTGTTGCAACCTCAAGGATTCTAAGGAATCCTGCGTGCAATCCTTGCAGCTTCCACAATAACCGTTGGTTATTCGACAACTCCAACTCTGCACACTCCTTGTGACATAAGTTCTTCAACCGCTCCCTTGGTTGGAAAAGTCTAAGACTCCAACCTGGCCTATGCACACCTTGCACGGCTGTATGTTATACTTGCACTGATGTTGTCATACAAACAAATTTATCTCTCCTACTCTTTTCTAAGGTAAAACTTAGAATCTTGTCAACGCACTCCTTGTGGACCTTCACTGCACTCCTTGCAGGAATTCTTAGGACGAGGAGAAATTGAAACTTATACTCTCCCTCTCATAGAATTCATACATTCAACATGAAATCACACACATAAAGCATTGAAACAAATGCATAACAAAGCACATAAGAAAATTGTAAACATACCATTCAATAGATGCAAACAGTAACCATAACAACACCATGAAATTGGATGAAAGAATTCTTATATTAGTTCAAGTGCTTATGTACATGGTTTCTATAGCAACAACTATCTGCTTAAACAACTTCTACAATCTTTGTTCTTCACTTCTCTCCTCTGCTCTCTTTCTCTTCAGCTTAATTACAATGAGAATGATAATCTTACAATACATACGAGGGAGTCTTCTTGAGTTTTTCCCTCCTACTACTCTACGCTATCTTATCAAATTAAATATTACTACCTACTTTACATTTATTACAATAAATTCCTACAACCAATAGATGAGAGAAAATGCTCAATATATGTATTACAATCCCAAGACATTAAAAGAAAATACATCCCTCCAGTTATTACATTAATGTTTCATCTTTTAAATTCAAAATGTCTTTAAAATGTGCGTTGGTGTATATCCAAATATCATCCACTTGCGCTTGTTGGCAATGCTCCTACATCATACTCCTCTCACTGAAAAATTCATGGAATCCTATCCATGATCTCCTGTATTGTCTGTCCATGTTTCTGGATATCTTCTTCACTCTCCCAACTGGCATCCTCAATTGGGTTTCCCTTCAACTTTATCAAATATTCAAGATATGTCTTCCTTTGGGTCTTCTTGCCAACTCTCTGATCAATGATCTTTTCCATTTGCAGATTTCCAGCTACAGGCATCTACTTGACCCACTGAACTTTCTTTTGGTTCTCTTCTCCTCTCGCTTCATCTTCTCTGTAAGGGTACATATCGACTATGTTGACTATGGGTGATATTCCCACACCATATGGCAATTCTATCTCATAAGAATTGACCTCAAATTTTCGTAAGATTTTACACAGTCCTATCTTTTTCATCTTCATCTTATTATACGTTCCTCTTGGGAACCTTTATTTTCTTAGATGTACTAATAACAAATATCCCACTTTTAATATAATCTCTCTCCTGTTCTGATATTCTCTGCGCTTGTATTCCTAGTTGGAACTCTGCAACTTCTCTTTAATCTTACTGTGGAGCTCCTGCATCTCTGCTACAAATTCTTCCGCTCCAACACTCTTGAACTCATTCTGCTCCAAGTCTCTCAATTCAGATACTCCTCTTGATTGCATTCCATACATTATCTAGAACGGGCTCTGTCATGTGCTCCTATTAGGTGAGTCATTATATGCAAATTCCACTTGCGGCATAATCTTATCCCACTGACTGTGATGTTCAATAACTAAGCTCCTAAATAAATCCCCCAAACTTTGATTTACTACCTCAATCTGTCCATCTATTAGAGGGTGATATGCTGAGCTAAAAGATAGATTTGTCCCCATATTTTTCCATACTGTCCTCAATAAATGACCAACAAATTTGGTATCTCTATCTGAAACATTACTCTTAGGTAAACCATTAAGTCGAACAACTTCTTTGAAAAATAGATTTGCAATGTGTGTTGCATCACTGCTTTTCTGACATGGAATGAAATGTGTCATTTTTTAGAATCTATCGACTACCACGAATATGGAATCACAACATCTCTGTGTCCTTGGCATTCCTAACACAAAATCCATTCTTACCGCGTCCCATGGCCTCTCTGGTATGGGAAATGGTTGATACAACCTTGTACTCTTTCTTTTCCCCTTTGCATGCTGGCAGATTCTACATCTGTTGACAAATTTCTTGACATTTGTCCTCATTCTTGGCCAATAGTACAAATTTTTCAGTTGCACAAATGTTTTATCATGGCCGAAGTGTCCAACCAATCCCCGACTATGTTTTTCCTTCAAAAGGTTTTCTCTCATAGAACTCTTCGAGATACACAACTGATTTCCTTTAAACAACAGTCCATCCTGGATTAAATATTCAATCCATTGGCTTCTATCTCTCAGAACATGAGTCTCACATGTTTCATAAGCGTCCTTGAAAAATATGAATCTTCTCTGTACATTTCCTTAAGGCTATCAAAACCTAAGGTCTTCACTCAAAACTCCTACAGAATCAAACACTTATTGCTTAATGCATCAACAACCTTGTTAACATTTCCAGAAATTTTCTTTATAACAAAAGTAAAGTTCTACATAAACTCAACCCATTTTGAATGTTTATGGTTCAGTTTCTCCTGTCTGGTCATAAAATATAAGGCTTGGTTGTTTCTATACAAAATGAACTCTTTTGGAATCAAGTAGTGCCTCCATTTCTTCAATGCCTATATGACTGCATAAAAATCTTTATCATATGTGGAATATTTCATCTTTGTCTCATTCAACTTATCACTGATGTATGCAATTGGTCTATTGTCTTGACTTAAGACTGCTCCGATTGAAAATCTGCTTGCATCACATCTCACTTGGAATGTTTTACTAAAATCCGGCAGAACCAGAAGTGGTTGTTCAATTATCTTCTCCTTTAACAACTTGAAACTTTTCTCCACTTCCTATGTCCAATGAAAATATTTATGTCTTTTATTGACTATGTCCATCATTGGTGCACAAATTCCACTAAAAGTTCTGATGAACTGCCTATAAAAACTGGCTAGTCCATGGAAACTTCTGACTTCAAAGATATTCCTTGGCGAAAACCATTCTTTGATTGCTTTTACCTTCTGTGGATCCATATTCAACTCATTCAAAGAGATCACAAAACCCAAATAAATGATTTTTGTCTTCATGAAAGACGACTTCTTCATATTTATCAGCAACTTCTCTTGTTGCAACCTCCTCATCACTGAAGCTAAATGTCTCAAATGTTCTTCCTCAGCCTTACTGAAGATCAGTATATCATCAAGATATACAATTAAAAACTTCCCATTGAAATATTTCAAGACTTCATTCATCAATCTCATGAAAGTACTTGGTGCATTCATCAATCCAAACAACATGACAAGCCATTCATAAAATCCTTCATTCATCTTGAATGTTGTCTTCCATTCATCACCTTCCCTCATTCTAATATGATGATATCCGCTTTTCAAATCAATTTTTGAAAAACAATTTGCTCCACTCAAGCAATCCATCAAGTCATCCATCATGGGTAAAGGAAATCTATACCTGATGGTGATTTTTCTTATATCCCTCAAGTCTGTACACATTCTCCATCCACCATGTTTATTCAGACTTAACATTGTTGGTACAAAGCATGGACTCAATATTTTTCTAATCAACCCGTTGTACAACAAATCCTGGACTTGCTTCTTAACCTCTTCATTCTCCTATGGCCTCAGTATGTACACTACTTTGTTTGGAAAACTTTCTCCTGTTATAAGGTCAATGTGATGGCTTATAATTTTGATGGGTGGAAACGAACAAGGTAAATCGTCCACCACTATATCAACGAAATTCTCTAGCAGTTCCTGAATCTCCTTAGGTAGATCATCCATCGAAGTACTGGTCAAGACTCTAGGTTTTCTTACCACAACAAACTACATTTCTTCATCTTTCTTGACTTCATCTAGAAGTTCCTTCCAACTCATGAGAAGTATAGTATTTCTTGCTTCTTCTTTCACCTTCTTATCTTCAATTGGTAGCAACATATGTGTCCTACCATTATTCTTCAAGGTGTAAGTGTTATTTCTTCCATGATGAATAACATTTCTGTCATATTTCCTTGACCTCCCCAACAAAGGATGATAGACATCCATGGGACTAACATCACATAATATATCATCTCTATAACACCCTATCTTAAATTCAACTAAACATTGTTTAGTGACAGTTACCTGATGTCCTTTTTGCAACCATGAAACCTTATATGGGCTCGAATGTGCAATTGTCTCCAACTCCATCTTTTCCACCATCTCTGTGGATACTAAATTATCTGTGCTTCCACTGTCAACTATCACCTTGCATACCCTATCTTTGGTCTTTTAAGAAGTCCTAAATAAGTTATTCCTCTGGACTGGATTTTCCACCTCTTTCTCTGGTTTCAAGATAATTTTCCTCATCATAAAGGATCTTCTGTCTTCTGCATCTTCTACCTCAACATTTCACCTTTTTGCTTATAAATTGTGAGCTTCACCTCCTCCATCCCTTTTTCTATCGCTACATTCCCAAGATTTGTGTCTGATATTTCCACAGACAAAACACTTTATTTCACCTCCTCTACCTCTTCCTCTTCCTCTTGCTCAAGGAAAAGTGTTCATATTGGCATACTGTCCTCCTTTTGAACTTCCTCCCCTTTCTAGGTGGTTATGTGGTTTCTTCTCTTCATCCTTGGGCTTTTGTACTCTGTCCTGGGAAAATTCTTTGCCTCTACTCTGACTTCTACCTATGCCCCTTTGACCTTGCTTTTGGGCCAATTTCACATATGCCTTTGAAGCAATCTGATAAGCCTCTTTTACATTCCTGATTATCACCATGCTCATCTCATCCTGAATCTCATATCTCAGGCCATTCATGTATCTGGTGAATTTTTCATCATCACTCTCGCGATGACCAACTTTGATATTTAACCTGTAAAATTCCTTAGTGTATTCCTTCACTGTCATGCCTTTTTGTCTCAAATTTTGCTTTCTTCGAAGAAGATTGATTTGGTAATCTCTGGGTATGAATTTGGATTTCATCTTGGTGACCATCCTGAACCAGCTTTTGATTCTTTGTTTTCCTTTACAATGCCTTTCAGCCTGCAGTTCATCCCACCATAGTGTTACATTCCCTTTCATTCTAGTGACAATGTGCTTAACCTTCTTATCTTCCTAAACTATGGTGACAATGTGCTTAACCATAGTGTTACATTTCCTTTGAAAAAATAATAGTGTTATTTTTCCCTTTGAAACAATGTCGTCGAATTATTTTTCCAGAGATCTAAACCAATCTAGTAGCTCCTCAACGTCTAAGTTACCTTCATACATTAGGATGTCCAATTTTTCTCTGGAACCTATGCTTGCAACAACTTTAAATAGGCGTTCCTCTACAGCATCTTCGACTACAACTTCTTCTTTGGCTCTACCTTCATTCTCGCTTTCATTCTCACTGATATCTCTAGTGTTAGGTGTTTGCCTCTGTGTTTTCTCCATGGCATCCAATAGAGCACAAAGTTCTCTCATCTCCCTTTCCATGGCTGGATCAGGTAAATCTCTCTCTGGACGTCTCCTCGACGGCATTGTTTCAATCTATCCATGAAGAATTCAAATCACAACTATCCTCTGTCTTCCCTTTCTTATAGAAAACAATGGTTGTAATCTCTAATACCACTTGACACATACCCCCACCTTAGCAGGGTCTACTTGACCTCCCGGCCTTTGGATCTTCTAATTTCCGAGCTGAAATGGCTCCTTGGTCCCTGCTGGAAACTTCAACACTTAAAGACCACAGGTCCTTTTCTATGCTCCACCCATGCGAATATGCACTAGATGCGAGCCTCCACTCCACATGACCACTGACGTGACAATAGACTTAACCCCAAAAGGCACTCCATGTTTCACAATTTTGGGACTTTCATTGCAAGTCACCTCAACTCCTTTGATTCCTGAAACCCTGAAATGGCCTAATGGTTCCTAGCTCCTCCCTTAAGTTCTTCATTTATGTGACCCTCGGATGCGACCTGGGGCCCAACTTTTGAGTGCATCACGATTTCGTGTGTCGAGGGTTTGTGAAGTGGTAGTCTCCCCTTCTCCCGAAATGTGAAACCGTGATGACCACTTATGCCAGATCAACAGTCTTGACTTCCCTCATGATCTGACGATCCAGATCCTTTTCTTTCATGAATCAAGATTTCGTGACTTGCAACTTTTGGGTAATAGTTTCCTCCACACTCCCGACTCCCGAAATGCCAAAATTTCAGAGCGCCAAATCAACAGCTCGCGCTCTTCTGGATCTGACGGGCATTATATCTCCTGAGCTTGCAAATGTTGAAGGACTCTCGCCCTTAACTTCCATTCAACTTCACTGGATCTAACAGTCCATATATATAGTCACTTCTCCCTCTGAGAGTTTCCACCGTTCGTTCAGGTTCTCGATGTTTCCTGGCCAAATAGCTCAATGTCTTTCCTCCTCAACTTGATTTTTGTGAGGTGACTTTGAACCTCATCCTTCCTTTGGACTTTTATAAGTCTCTATCCTTCCTATGATTGATTATTTCTTCAACCTCAAGGATTCTAAGGAATCATGTGTGCACTCCTTGCAGCTTCCACAATAACCTTTGGTTATTCGACAACTCCAACTTTGCGTACTCCTTGCAACAGAAGTTCTTCAACCGCTCCCTTGGTTGGAAAATTCTAAGACTTCGACCTGGCCTACACACACCTTGCATGGATCTATGGTATACTTGCACTGTTGTTCGCATAAGAACAACTCTATCTCTCCTAATCTTTTCTAATTTAAAACTCAGAATCTTGTCAATGCACTCCTTGTAGACCTTCACTGCACTCCTTGCAAGAATTCTCAAGACGAGGAGAAATTGAAACTTATACTCTCCCTCTCACAGACTTCATACATTCAACATGAAATCATACACATAAAGCATTGAAACAAATGCATAGCAGAGAACATAAGAAAACTGTAAACATACCATTCAATAGATGCAAACAGTAACCATAACAACACCATGAAATTGGATCAAAGCATTCTTATATTAATTCAAGTGCTTCTGTACATGGTTTCTATAGCAACAACTATTTGCTCAAACAACTTCTACAATCTATTTTCTTCTCTTCTCTCCTATGCTCTCTTGCTCTACAGCTTAATTACAATGAGAATGATAATCTTACAATACATATGAGGGAGTCTTCTTGAGTTTTTCCCTCCTACTACTCTAATCTATCTTATCGAATTAAATATTGCTATCTACTTTACATTTATTACAATAAATGCCTATAACCGACATATGAGAGAAAATTCTCAAGATCTATATTACAATCCCAAGACATTAAAAGCAAATACATCCCTCCAGCTATTGCATTAATGTTTCATCTTTTAAATTTCAAAATTTCTTCAAAATGTGTGTTGGTGTATATCCAGTTGTGCTCCACTTGCGCTTGTTGGCAATGCTCCCACATCAGTGTGTAATCTACAATGGGGATTCACCTTTATTTATACAATAACTGACACAACAAAAGGTGTGTCCTTTGGCACAATAGAGCCAACCTCAATAACTCAATAATATAATTAATCCTTACACAATATTAATTATCTTACATATGGTGGGGCCCACTTGTACCCTTTACATCACAAATTAGGGTTATAAGTAAATGCTACTCTTAGAAAATATAGCAAGGATCTCACACGTCCACTAGTGATCAACCACTAAGGACATGTCCACCTGTGCTCAACCACAGGTATGTCATACTCAACACATCACTCAACTGAGTCCATGGGAGTACCATCTCAAGCCGACTCAACTAAGTCCATAGGAGTAAAAGGTAGGAGACCATCTCATGCTGCCTAAAATCAATCCAAAGGAGTACAAAGCAAGAGACCATCTCAAGTCTTCTCAACTCAATCCAGAGGAGTAGACAAGAGACCACACATCATAACAACTTAATCCATATTCTGATACCGCTCAACTAGGGAGGCATTCTCCACCAGGCCAAGTCTCTCATGAAAGTACTCGAACTTTCTCCTGGAAAAAGAGGTTTGGTGAAGAAATCTACAACTTTCTCATGTGTAGAAAGGTACTGCACATGTACTTCTTTCCTCTACACCATATCTATGATATAATGGTATTTTATCTCAATGTGTTTCGATTTATCATGAAACATAGGATTCTCTGAGACCTTCACATAGCTCTAGTTATCACAATGGATAATAGTGGAATCCATCTCATGACCAAATAAATCTACAAGGAGTTTGCGAAGCCACACTGCATCGCGGACTGCCACACATAACGCTATGTACTCTGGTTTTGCGGTACTCAAAGCCACATAACTTTGTTTCCTACTGCACCAGGAAACCATGGCAGATCCCAAAGTAAAACAACAACCAAATGTGCTCTTCCAGTCCACTATGCTCCCTGCCCAATCTACATTGGCATATCCCTGCAATCTCATGTCTACACCAGAGGCATATATCAGGCCATACCCAATAGTGCCTCATAAATATCTCAACACATTCTTCGTTGCTATCCAGTGAGTCTGTCGCAGACGACTTATAAACTGACTGAGCACATTCACTGCATAACATATATCAGGTTTGATGTTACCCAGATACATCAATGATCCAATCAATTGTCTATAAATATGTGGATCAATCTTTCCTGGATTACTAGAAGCCTCATTCATTTTCTTCAGATCCATCACCATCAGTGTAGGCATGGACTTGCAGTCTGTCATACCAAATTTCTTCAATATCTCCATTTATATTTTCCTTGTCTTAGGAAAATCTCATCAATCCTCTTCCATACTTCTAGTCCCAAGAAGTAGTGCATCATACCCATATCCTTCATCTTGAATTTAGGATACAATGTTCTCTTACATTCAACAATAAGACTTTATGAACCGATGAGGAATAAATCATCAACATACATGACCAAAATCAGGTACTTGTCACCAACATTATGGTAGTATAGGTTTGGATCAGCAACACTCTTGTTGAATCCAAAAATCATCATAAATCCATCCATATTCCCGTACGAAGAACGAGGTGCTTATTTTAGTCCATGCATGGATTTCTTCAACCTACACACATGAGACTTCTTCTCATGTATCAAAAATCTATTTGGTTGCTCAATGTAAACTTCTTCCTCAATCTCACCATTGAGAAATGTTGTCTTTACATCCATCTGATGTAGTCTCCAACCCATTAATTCTACTAGGGAAATGATCGTACAGATGGAATTGTATCGGGGTATAGGAGGAAATGTCTCCTCATAATCAATCCCCTCCACTTGAGAGAATCCTCTGGCCACAAATCTTTCTTTGTACTTCTCGATACTTCCATCAACTACATGCTTGATCTTATAGACCCACTTGGAAGTCACCATAGACTTCCCTTCTGGTCTTAGAACAATATCCCACACATCATTCTTCAATATGGAATAATACTCTTCTATCATGGAATCTTTTCAAACCTGGTGACCTATTGATTCTCCATGAAAAGAAGGCTTAATATCAATGATGTGGCTCATGGATGAAATATAGCTCAAAAATCTCTATGGCATCTTTCTCTCTCGGAATGTTCCTCGAGGAGTTTCATGTCCCTCTGCCTCATGCTGAGTCTTTCGAGCCCAGGAAGGCCTTTTATGGCCTATTACAATGTCTTTGGGAACATCAATTGGAGCTACGAGATTAGCTAGATCAATGATTGTCTCCCTCTGAACTGTTGAAGAGGGAGAATGTATTATCTCGCTATCAATCTCCATCTGAGATTCTATGGATCTTCGAAAGGCTATGTATTCATCAAATGTGGCATCCCTGCTCAACTCAATCTATCTCTGACCAGGGATGTAGATATGGTATTCCTTCAAAGATTCATTGTACCCCACAAATGTACCCTTTATGCTTGAAGGGTCTATCTTGGATCTCTTCTCCTTGGGTACATGAAAGTATATTGGACACCCAAATATCCTTACATGTCCAAACTTAGGCTTCACTCCAGTGAAATCTTCTTCGGGATTCATGTTCTTCAAAATATGATGATGACTCCTATTTTGAGCATACACTGTTGTCATGGATGCTTCTCCCCATAGAATCATAGGTATATTTTGATCATGTATCATCACTTTAGTTGCCTCAATGATGGTTATGTTCTTCCTCTTTGCAACCCTATTTTTCTAAGGGTTATAAGGAACAATGTACTCCCTCTTGATCCTTGCCTCAATACAGAAATCACTTCAAACCCTGGAGGTGTACTCTCCTCCATTATCTAATCTCAACACCTTGATCCTCCTTCCGGTCAAGTTCTCAACCTGAGCTTTAAATTCTTGAAATATTGCAAGGACTCCATCCTTGGTCTTCAAGAAGTAAATCCACGTCTTTCGAGAGTGACCATCGATGAAGAGAATATAGTAAAAATACTCATTCAAGGAAGAAACAGTCATGGGTCCACACACATTTGAATGTATCAAGTCCAAGATCCCCTTGGATCTGTTGTCACTACTCAAGAAGGACCCCTTGACATTCTTGCCAAGAGAACAACCTCTGCAAACACCATCATGATGAACATGTATCTTTGGAAGGCATGTTGCCATCTTCCCCAGAGCGAGAAGGGATCTATAATGGATATGTGCAAGTATCCTATGCCATATATCACTCAAGATGATAGTATCATGAAACAGGGCTTGAATTGGTCGTACAATTAATCTGTACAAGGTGTTTTCTCGAACACCAATTACTCGGGCATAATTCATATGTGAGTTTTTTCAAAAGAAGAATGCTTCATCTTTTATGTCTTCATTTCTCTAGGTTGGTTCTATATCACCATCAACAATGGAGGCAAGTTGTCTTCCTTTCTTCCTGGTAGGAAAATTTCTTGCAATGTGTCCATACTTGTTACATCTTAAACATTGAATCTTTGAATTGTCTTTTTTATGTTCATGACGTGACGTTGATGAAGTATTCTTGTCTTTGAATGATTTGTTTAAAATTATTCTATTTATTCATTTTCCTTTCTTTTTATAAAATGAAATATCATGGTTTTCATCATGAGGGGAGTCTTCCACTCCTCTAACTATAAGTCTAGTTTCTTCCTCGGTGCAGTCTATCCATAGACGATCAAATCCAGGTAGATCTGCTCTACCACTGATACTTTAAAGAAATGGTTCCCAATGTCTTGGAAGAGCATTGAGAGTAGTCAACACAAGCTCTCTGTCTGATATGGTTTCTCCAATGGCACCCAATTGATCTCTTATCTCTGAAATCTTCATGAAGAAGGTAGCAACGGTGTTAGTTTTTGTCATGTTGATATGTTGAAGCTAGTTCTTCAATGTAAGATCTTTGAGTGTGTTGTTACTCTCAAACATATTCTTCAATGCTTCATACATCTCATAAGTTGTCTTTAGGTTAGAAATATTAAGTAGTAGATTATCTCTTACTGAATAGATGATTATCTTCCTTGCTTTGACGTCATCTTCCTTCCAATCTTCCTTCTCTTCATTGGTAGTTTTTTTTGGTAGAGTCTTTTGTATCAAACTCAATAGGTCATCCTCTTCTAGGGTAATTTATAGTCTTGATTTCCAGGAACTTAATTTTCTTGATCCATCAATCCTATATTCCACCAAATTTTTGTTCCTCATGGGTTGCAAATTCTTCCACAAATCCTAACGACTAGGCTAGGAAACCCAACGGATGGGATAGGATAAAACATTAGGTTTATTTGGACTTATGAATTCCAAACATAAGCCTTGAAATTTAGAGGAACACTGGTAATCTTGAAAAAATCTTTCAATGAGTTGCAGAAACCCTAAAACCGAAATTCTGCAGAAAATTGTGGAACCCTAGGGCCAAAAAAAAAAAAATCTTAGAATTGCACTATGAGAGTCTCTAGTGGTGCGTTGAAGGAGGTCGTACACTCCTATGAAAAAAATATCGCCAATATTTTAGTGGAAGGTGTTGAAACCTAGCAAGATAGGGGGGGTCATTTTTTGCAGTTGCAGTAAGGGGAGAGGACGACTGGCTTCTTCAATTGCTTGTGCAATGCCTCTTCAAGAACTCTTCTCTGATACCATGTTGAATTTTTAGGTGCTTAGCTCATGCACATTTATTTTATTTCTTTTATCATGTACTTGAACCATAAAAAATGCAACAACATCATACACAAGTGTTGCAATAACCAAGATCACAAGAAGAATAACCATGCACAAGAACACAAGAAGTATCATGGAAAAACCCTTATCAAACAAGGGAAAAAATCGACAATCCTTTTCTATATTCTCAAGAGAAGATCCTCCAACACCATAGACCTATCACACAATAAGGTGCCTACCAAAACCTAGAACTTATCTTTCAAGAGAGGAGTGCACTTCAGCCGTACATGCACTTGTTGAAATTCCAAGTTAACAAGTGAGTTTGTGTAATCCTCAATGGGGATTCACCTTTATTTATACAACAAATGACACAACAAAAGGTGTTTCTATTGACACAATAGGTATGACCTCAATAACTCAATAATATAATTAATCATTAGACAATATTAATTATTGTACATATGGTGGGGCCAACTTGTACCCTTTACATCACAAATTAGGGTTACAAGTAAATATTACTCCCAAACAATATAGCAAGGATCTTACACGTCCACTAGTGCTTATCCACCAGGGACACGTCCACCTGTTCTTAGCCACAGAAATGTCATACTCAACAAATCACTCAACTTATTCCACATGAGTACCATTTGGAGTACCATCTCAAGCTAAATCAACTAAGTCCACATGACTAGAAGGAAGGAGACCATCTCATGCTGACTCAACTCAGTACAGAGGAGTACAAAGTAGGAGACCATATCAAGTCATCTCAACCCAGTCCAGAGGAGTAGAAAAAAGACCACAGGTCATAAAAACTCATTCCAGAGTCTGACACACACCCATCACATGGGCACACCCAACACTTGGGCTCCCTCAAAAAGATGTCTCAACTCAGTCTAGAGGAGAACGATCATGAGGATGTCTCATGAAGATGCAATAAACAACACACAAGAGGTAATAGGGTTACCTCCCAATAAAGATATTCATTTCTTTATAGAGCTTGTACTTGGAGCAGTGCCAATGTCTAGAGCACCCTATAGGATAAGCACCCCATAGTTAGTTGATCTCAAATTACATCTAAAAGAAATGTTATACAAGGGGTACATATGACCTAGTGTGTCTCCCCAGGGAGAACCAACCTTATTTGTAAAGAAGAAGGATGGCACACCCAAGTTGTGCATAGACTATAAGCAACTAAATAAAATGAAAATTAAGAATAAGTACCCCTTGCCTAGGATTGATGACTTATTTGACCAGTTAAAAGGCACCACCATCTTTTCCAAGATTGATCTGAGATCCGAATATCATCAAGGATGATGAAATCTATAAAACCACCTTTAGGACAAAGTACATACACTATGAATTTGTGGTGGTTCCATTTGGTCTCACCAATGCACCAACCACCTTCATGTGTTTGATGAACAATGTACTAAACAAGTTCTTGGACATATTTTTATTATTTTTTATTGATGACATCCTAATTTACACAAGGAGTATGGAATAGTGTGAAGAATGTACACTACTACATATGGGCAGATTATTCCACGACAACTTTCCACTCTTCCACTAGTTTCATAATTTTTTTAAACAGGGTAGAAATTTCGTTGATATTGCCACACAAGTTCGTCGCAATATCCATGAAAATATTAATTTAACCTAGTCTGTATTTTTGTCGCTATAGCGACGAACTTTCATGGTAATAGCGACGAAATTTTTGCCTATCTCATTGGTCAGTGTTAATAGCTATTTGACTATTTTATCTATATATATGTGACTTTAAGAGACTTTGCCACACAATTTCTATAGTTGCAACACTATTCTTGGCTTTTGTTTGAGCTGTTTATATTTCCCATCACCCACTGGTTGAACAAATCCAATTCTCAATCTACATAGCTCAGATTTTGAACTTGCAAGGTTAGTATGTTGTTTTTTATTGATGTACTCATTTAACTTGTAATTTTTTTTTCAAATGTCCAATTTGCATTTAGCTTGTTTTTTCCTTGATAATATATTATCATATGTGTAGTACCATATTTCATGTCTTTGGTTTTAATTTGATATAGTTAGTATATTCTATGGAAAAGGGTATGTGGATTCCATAATATTCTAGGTTTATGTAATCTACATACCCTTTTCCCTTCAATTGTAGCTATAATCTCTCTCTCTCTTTTCATTGATAAAGATATGGAATTACAATTGAAACTCAACCCTGATTAGTGAAATGATGGTAATTAATTGCTATATTCCCTACTTTAGCAGGGACTAATAAGATACATAAACACTAACCCTAAAATTATGTTAAGCATATATGTCATTATTATATAAAGAAAACATTTGTACACTTATGACCTTATTATAAAGATGTTATCTATGTCGTCATGATGTTGATCCTCTACACATGATCACCTAATTATTATAAAGATGTTGACCTTATTATAAAGATGTAGGTCACTATAAATAAACATATCATAATCAAAAGGAGTAGCCAAAATATAAAATATTGACAACTTAATGTTTGGTATGGTGTAGTTAAGACAATTACTTGTCAGGACAAGGATTTGTCACAATGAACGAAAATGACAGGAAGCTTGCTCGGTTAAGAGCGGAATTAGAGGCAAGGGGTGATTGAAAATGTTATTGTCCTTGCTATGATTGCATAGGCTTGCAAAATAGAAGACTTTTAATCACAACAACCCAAATACATTGTAGGGAGAAGGGGCACACCGAAGGGGGTTATGAATATCGTCCCTTGGTAAGAGGATTCAATATTTAATGTATTCTCTATAATAATTAGTATGTCATGCTTTTTTTTTTTTTGTAAGTAAGAGAGGGGAGAATCCTTCTATTCAATCCATGAAAAAAGTACAAAGTGATACATTGAG
>JZKD02S1890948.1:24831-39895 GCA_000966675.3 Picea glauca
TCCATAGTTCACAACCGTAGAGGATCACCGGAATCACTAGAAGCCCAAAAAGAGTTAGAGTGGTTTTCCAGTCCCACAACTCTGCCTCTCTACACCTGTTTTGAAAAGAATAAAAAGCTTTCCAACCCCCTAAAGTTCTTTTCTTTCTACAACCATCCCAACTTAAATTTCTGTTGAAGTCAATTCCGAGGTATTTGTAGTCTGCAACTTCTTGCAGAATGTTTCCTTCAAAGTAGAACTTATGCTGGTTATGTTTTCTTTTGTTAGAGAAAACCACTACTTTCGTTTTGCTAATATTGACTTGCATTCCCACCCTTCTACAAAATTGCTCAAGGGAACATAAGTGCTCTTGCAAACCAAGAGTTGATTTAGCAATCAATATAAGGTCATCCGCGTACAAAAGAAGCCTTATAACTAACTTGCCCAAATGGATACCATCACCCCCTTGCGAATTTAGCCACTCTTCAAGCTTGTCAATATATAACCCAAAAAGGGTAGGAGACAATGGGAAACCTTGCTTGACCCCAATATCGCTTCTAAAACTTTCAAAAATGCCTGCTGAAGTTCTAATTTTGACTTTCACCTCTTCATACATCCTATGCACATCTGCTCTCAAATGCCTGGGAACCCCAAGTTCCTCCATGATATGGATATGAACAACATTGGGTCTCATTAGTATGACACGATGGGTGCTCTTCCCATGCACGACATCATAATTGTGAATGGAGTTTTCGTTATGCAGTTGTCATGGTTTTCAGTTGGTTCATGATTTTGATTTTGTTTAATAGTATATACGCATAGGGCATCCATCTCCACGAAATCCTGGCTTTGAATAATCAAGTGGCCATTCATCAACAACGGGCTCTTCTCCCCCTTCTGCTTACTCATGTGCTTCTTCTCTAGTTAGCCACTGCGTCGTCTACCCGTGGATATTCTAGGGACTACTATCGAGGACATCGAGGTCCTCTCGACCCCTCGTCAGTCTAGATCCTTATAATCTGGGAGTGATGCACTCGGCACAAGCTGCATCCAATGAGTACAGAGAACAAATTCCCTCCCACCCCCCCGCATTCAGGATGCTCCCATCACCATTCATCGAGAACGCTCGACTACCCACGATTAGGAAATAGAGGTTAAAACTTGAAATTGGATACTAGACTTATGCAGTTCCAAAGCAAGAGACAAGGAGTATTTCAAAATGATCGACCTCTATTGGCATATTAAAACCTTCTTGGGTAAAAGTCTCTTGGATAGCGAAGAGGAAAAGGATGAAATTTCGGTGCAGTTGGTCGAGGTGCATCACCAACTACATGATAGACATGCTTTCTTGGATGCTCAAAATTGTCATGGGGAATCCCAACAGGTCAACACTTCAAGGCCTCAAGACCAGGAGCTCTAGGAGAGGGTAGGTGGCCTCTCTCCTAATTAGCTTTCTGAATTATACGTTGAAATTTTGGTATGCTCGTTTAACCATAGACAATGTCACATCATTGTCACCCAATCATAGGCATTCACATATGCCACCCCCGAGCACACTAACCTTTACTTAGAATAATTCTGGCAAGCCTACTCCAAAACCAACAGATAAACCCTAGTTGCTAACTACAACAATAACTCAAGACAAGTAGAGTGATCCTTTTCCAAGGGTAGCGCACAAGAGGGAGAGTCTCCATATCCACAAAGCAAGTACCATGCACAACTACAACAATTGCAACTACACTACTCTCTCAAACTTGTGCCATACTTAGCAAGAATATCACCAAGAGTATCACCAAGAATGTCACCAAGAGAATAACCAAGAATGTCACTGAGAATGTCACCAAGAGAATCACCAAGAGAGAGACCAAGACCAAGAGATGACAATGCACCCTTATTCCTCCTTACGGCTGCAACTGCAGCTATGCACAAGACTTGTGCACTAACTGGTTATTCAAATGAGCTAAAACGTCCTCTATTTATATTAATATGTCTAGTGACTTTTCTTACTGGGTCGACCTTTCTTTCTGGTAATTATATTTTATGTTTATCTTTTTCTTGTGGAGTCGACTTGTATTTCTGGAAGATAATATTCTAATATTATTGTTCTGCTAGGTCGACAATGGTTCACTTGCTTATGGAATATTATATTATAAGTCATGGGTTACACGTGGAGGTTAATATCTCTCGCAACTACCAAAACATCAACACTCCCTCTTAGCTAGGGAGGTATTAACTAATATGTTCTTTATGTAGTGGTCTCAAACACATCCATCCATCTCACAAGGCATGGGAAAGACTCACATGATCTTGCAGACAAATCTACAGGTAGCATCACCATATCTACACATGTTATCATATGATCAAACAAATCATGTAACAAGTATCACCATCATAGCCACACTTTATTCATCTAGCTAGCAAACACCTCCAACATTATCGGATAGCCCTCCAGTTAGTAACCTTCGATGCTACTTATCGACACTCTAACTAGGAATCATTTTCGACACTACAGGTCGGCATCTAGTTCATATAGAACCAGTAACTCGTTAGTTCACACAGAATTTGACTCAAAAATTTAACACTCCCTCTTAACGAGGAAGGTATTACTCTTGGCACGATCATCATCATTCCTCTTGGTATTCCTTTCGTACTGGAGTAACATACCAGCCTGTGTTGGAGTACCAACCTGTGCTAGAGTAGCATACCAGCCTGCGTTGGAGTTACCAACTTGCGTTGGGGTAGTGTACCAACCTGCGTTGGAGTTACCAACCTGTGCTAGGGTAGCGTACAAACCTGCGTTGGGGTTACCAACCTGCGTTGGGGTAGTGTACCAGCCTGTTTTGGGGTAGCGTACCAGCCTGTGTTGGGATTACCAACCTACGTTGGGGTAGTGTACCAACCTGCGTTGGGGTAATGTACTATCCTATGTTGGGGTTACCAACCTACTCCAGGGTAGCATACCAACCTACGTTGGGGTAGCATACCAGCCTACGTTGGAGTTACCAACTTGCACTAGGGTAGTGTACCAGCCTGCGTTGGGGTTACCAACTTGCACTGGGGTAGCGTACGAGCCTACGTTGGGGTTACCAACATGCGTTGCGGTAGCTTCTTCTATTGGGTATCTCATCACTTCCCTCTACTAGAGAGCACATCGCTTCCCGCTACTGGGGAACATATCACTTCCCGCTACTCGGGAACACATCACTCCCTCTCACGAGGGAAAATCCTTCTGGACTGTGATGTCCCGTTCCCAAGAGTAGGCCAGCAGGGAGGGACTTAGTAGTCTATATGTTCCCGTAGACTATAGTCAGGAACAAACAGGGAACAAGATGGAGAAATAAGGAGGAATTGATGGCTAAACAATGAATTAAGCCAAAATACTTAGGAAAAGTCACTTAAGCCTAAGTCAACGAAGAATTAGAATGAAAAGGTGTTAAAGGGGGGGCTTAATTGACTAATTAATCACTTTAGGAGGAAAAGTGCCTAGCTTAAGTGAGGTCAGTGGTGAATTAGATTGGGAAAGGTATAAAGGGAGGAATTTGACCTAATTCCTCATTATGCATTGTTATGATTTGATGTTGAGAGTTCCCAGAGGAGGAGGAGAGCCGACCTTACTGTTTTGTGGATTTCTGGAGGAAACCACCACCATTGATCGGTTTCGGTGTTGAGATACACAGCCTAGCCCATCGGAGATACCATCCAGGTATTTCACCGTACTTTTCAGAAGTATCCATTGCAGAGTGCGCAACTCAGCCAGTGAGGGCACAAGCTAGTTTGAGGGTTTGGAGCGTTGCACGAGACCCGTATCCAGATTGTAGTTTCCTTCCAACCCATTTGAGATACAGCCATGGTGTTTCTATTGAGCCATCTATCATCAGATTCTGACGGTGGAATCTTGCAGATCGACTCATTCAGTCATTTAGAGCGCATCTCTTTCGGACAGACATTTGGTGTTGCATGCAGAGTTTCAGAGCAGATCCAGACAAATCCTTCCGACCCATTTACTTATTTGGCGAGATGATCGTTTTGAGCCATATAGCAGCAGATTCCATTGGTGGAATCCTTTTGGGCACATCTAGTGCTCCAGGAGGTGCGCAAACCCCCCAGGGGTCCAGATCCAGTGCCTTAGAGACCGGATCCGAGATCCGACACTCATCCATTTCAGTCTAGAGGCCAGAGCGCTTCTATTGGANGATCATGCATGCTTTAACCAAATTCAGGCAGTATCTGGTTGGCAACAAGTTTGTAGTGAAGACTGATCATAACAGTCTCAAGTATTTCCTTGACCAGAAAGACCTCAGTGAGAGGTAGCAGAAGTGGGTCTCAAAGATCCAAGCCTTTGACTTTGACATTGAGTATGTCAAGGGAAAAAGGAATATCGTGGCGGATGCCTTGTCCAGGAGGCTAGCAGGATGTTCGATGATGGACATTTGTACAGATTGGAAAACTCACTTGTTGGTGGAATACTCCAAAAACAAATTTGCTTGTGAGGTGATGGACGAACAAGTGATTGATGATAGATAACGGGTTCTTGATGACGTCCTTTTCTACAAGAACCGGATCTACTTGGTTCCAGAATCCACCTTGAAGGGGAAGATTATGAAGGTGTGTTATGATTCACCAACATCAGGGCATCAGGGGTACTTCAAAACATATAGGCAGATCAAGGAGAGATTCTCATGGAAGGGTCTCAAGGATTATGTGCTGAAACACATACGAGAGTGCATGGCTTGTCAGCAGAACAAGTCCGAGCAGACACACCCCGCAGGGCTACTGCAACCTCTACCCATTCCAGAGCAGAAATGGGAGAGCATTTCCATGGATTTCATTACAGGCCTCCCTAGAGTGCAAGGCAAGGACTGTATATTTGTGGTGATCGACAGACTGACCAAATTTGCACATTTCTTCGCCATACCCATAGACTACAAGGCCATACAGGTAGCAGAGTTGTTTTTCAGGGANGGTATCTGAGGAACTATGTGGGGGGGCAACAACACACTTGGGTGAGATGGTTACATATGGGTGAGTATTGCTACAACACAACTTACCATATGTCTATCAGGATGTCACCGTTCAGTGCATTGTATGGATACGATGCACCCTCCTTTATAGAGATTGTGTTTGGGGATAGCAGGGTCCCGGGGGCCAAGGATTGGGTGGGGGAGAGTCAAAGGATTCTTTAATCAGTAAGGGAGAACTTGCAGTCACCTCAGAATCAACAGAAGATATATGCAGATCGACACAGAGTTGAGCGCAGTTTTGAGGTAGGGGATTTGGTTTTCCTGCGATTACAACCATACCGACAATCCTCCTTGAAGAGAAGCAGAGCAAAGAAGCTGAAGCTGAAGTTCTATAGGCCATACAGAGTCATCAGGAGGATAGACGAGGTGGCATACGAGATAGAGCTACCAGAAGGTAATAAGATTAATAACGTCTTTCACATATCTTGCCTTAAAAAGGCTATGGGACAATAGGTTAGCATTTCAGAGGAGTTGTCACCCTTGGATGAGGAGGGTCAGTTGGAACTAGTGCTAGAGGAGGTACTAGAGCAGAGAGAGCGCAAATTGAGGAGAAGGATCATCAGAGAGTGCTTGGTTAGATGGAGGGGTCTTCCAGTGGAGGATGCCACATGGGACGGAGAGCATATCTTACAACACCCAAGATTGATGTTGCTTGAGGACAAGCAATCTCGGGAAGGGAGGACTGTGATGTCCCGTTCCCAAGAGTAGGCTAGTAGGGAGTGAATTAGTAGTATATATGTTCCCATAGACTATAGTCAGGCACAAACAAGGAACAAGATGGAGAAATAAGGAGGAATTGATGGCTAAACGATGAATTAAGCCAAAATACTTAGGAAAAGTCACTTAAGCCTAAGTCAACGAAAAATTAGAATGAAAAGGTGTTAAAGGGGGGGCTTAATTGACTAATTAATCACTTTAGGAGGAAAAGCGCCTAGCTTAAGTGAGGTCAATGGTGAATTAGATTGGGAAAGGTATAAAGGGAAGAATTTGACCTAATTCCTCATTATGCATTGTTATGATTTGATGTTGAGAGTTCCCAGAGGAGGAGGAGAGTCGACCTTACTGTTTTGTGGATTTCTGGAGGAAACTACCACCATTGATCAGTTTCGGTGTTGAGAGACACACCCTAGCCCATCGGAGATACCATCCAAGTATTTCACCGTACTTTTCAGGAGTATCCATTGCAGAGTGCGCAACTCAGCTAGTGAGGGCGCAAGCTAGTTTGAGGGTTTGGAGAGCTGCACGAGACCCATATCCAGATTGTAGTTTCCTTCCAACCCATTTGAGATCCAGCCAGGGCGCTTCTATTGAGCCATCTATCATCAGATTCTGACGGTGGAATCTTGCAGATTGACTCATTCAGCCATTTAGGGCGCAACTCTTCCGAACAAACATTTGGTGTTGCATGCAGAGTTTTAGAGCAGATCCAGACAAATCCTTCCGACCCATTTCCTTATTTGGTGAGATGATTGTTTTGAGCCATATAGTAGCAGATTTCGTTGGTGGAATCCTTTTGGGCACATCTAGTGCTCCAGGAGGTGCGCAAACCCCCCAGGGGTCCAGATCCATTGCCTTAGAGACCGGATCCGAGATCCGACACTTATCCATTTCAGTATAGATGCCAAGGCACTTCTATTGGAGAAGTTTCCAGTGCATTTCGACGGTCCATTCTTCCGGACGAGTTTTCCAGCTTGTAGCGGTTACCGTATTTCTTCGGAATCGCATATTTTTGTCGATCTATCCGTGCATGCATCAGATATGCTATCATCTTCTGATCACGGGTATATTTATGTTATTTGATTGTATTCTAGTACTGATCCATGAGATCTGACTGACGTTTATATTCTATGTTTCCAGTAGGCTATTGTATTTCCATGCTCGAACCGTTATTATACATGATATTGGGCAGTTGATGTTCTCTACGTTTGCATGCATCCTTTATATGTTGTTTAAACCTTAAATATGCAACATGCACATGTAATAACCAACATGCACTTGCAATAACCCACATGCACATGCAATAACCATTAAGATCCCAAACATACAACCGAAACACATCCAGAAACCCCCAGTGTATCAGATATGCAAGACAGAATAGTAGATCAGTAGCAAATATCTCGATCGACGGGATCGGGGATATTTCATGGACCACACCAAGCTTGTCTCTGAAGTACTCAAACTTCACTTTCGACAGAGGCTTAGTCAACACGCCTCCTACCTATTTGTTGGTACCATTATACTGGAGCAAATATTAGAGCAAGTGTCTCGTCATAGTCTTCTCCCTCTTGTTGGGAGAATCCTCTAGACACAAATCAGGCTTTGTACATATCTAGGCTATTTATTTGTAACATGCTTGATCTTTGTAGATCAACTTGGAAGTCACCACTTACTTCCCTTCTAGTCTTGGAACCAAGGAAAATATATGTATCCCAGTCCTTCTGACTGGATTCCTCCTCGGTCACTGTAGCAAATTCTATTGAAGCAAGGGAATCTTCCCATAAGATTTCATATCTCCTCAAAGCCTCTGAAACTTTGATCTAGCCTTCTCAACCTATGGCATCTGTTTGTCAGTTTTGAAAAATGTCTCTCTCTTCCATCTAAATATGAAAGTCTCTGAGTCTCCATTCTCCCTCTAAAGCTTGACTCCCTCCGAGTCTGTATAATATTTGGAGCCATCTGCTCCTCATGATATGGCTCGTCAATGTTGCATCCTGCAAAGTTTCATGGGACCATGCTGGTCTCTTCTTGGTTACTGCAAAGATTCTAGGTAGGCCCTTCTGGCTCTACTAACTCTTCTTGATGATCTGAAGAGTGATCGACTGCACTAGAGGTATTTGTTAGGTAATCTTTGGAGCCTTCTACTCCTTACAATCAATCTTCATATGAGATACTGTGTATCTCACAAAAGTACCCTTCTTTGTCTTCTTCTTCTTTGGTACATGGATGTATATGGTCGTGTATACAACTTCTTATCTGGATAGTCTGCTCCATGTCTCAAACTAGAGACCATCTAATATGTTGTCTCCTGCGTCATTATAGCTTCCCTAAGAGTTATCACCTGTGACCTGCTAGGAACAAGGACAACAAAGGGAAAAAACAATAGACAAGAATAATACTCTTATAATAATAAAAACAAGAACAAGAATAACAATCATAATAGCTCCTTCTCGAAATTGTTGTTTGTGAGCCACCTAGAACAAGAACCAAAATAAAATACAATAATAAGAAATAGGAACAATACTCTTCTATTGTTGTGATCAATCATTCCTCCATGGTAACCTGCCTGGAACAAGAAAACAAGAACAAAAAGTATAATAGCATTTTCATAAGAACATATCTATGTCAACAAGGATAATAAAAAAAAAGACAATCTTATGGTAATCATCATATTATTACCAAGGTGACATGCCTAGAAGCAAAACAAGAAGTATCTCCTAGAGGAGATGTTATTTCATCTTGCAAGCATTTATATCAATAGCACTCACATTCTCCCAAGTATTCATTGTATTTAATAGTAATAGAACCTTTCAAGGATTGTTGTCACAACTAGTAATGTAGCAATTATCAAACTTGATATGTGCAAATTGGAAACTTATTAATTTAATCAAACATGGAACCTGGAGCCTTATCTTCAAGAACGAGTGTTGTTGATTTTCTTTCGAGTCTCCTTCACTCAAGATGACAAGTATTCTCTTCAACATGTCCCCTGTACTTAAGACAATATGCTTTCTAGACATAAATCTGAGTTAGAGAATATAGTGCAAATAAACTCTAAAGTCTCAACCTTAATTAATCCAATACTTTGACTAAAGTTAGTTTCTAACTTTAACTTTGAACAGAGGTTAGTATGACAATCATAACTTCAATCGATCAAAATACAAATAGATGTTCATAAGGTCGCAATAATTCCATAACAGCGAGAGGCATATGAAAATAATCAAACCTAGTGTGTGTTGTTCCTCTGAATGTGTTGGATCTGAGATCCCTCTAGATCTATGATTGTTGCTTGGACTAGAGATCCCTTCTCCTGCAATTAAACTCAAAATATTGATACAATTTAAACTATCTAAGTACATACCTCTGGCAGCAGCGACAGACAGTGGCATCATCCGGCAGCAGCGGTAAGCAATGATGAACCCTAAAACTTCAAATTGCTCCAAGTTGCAATCCAAAGGTAACTTGAGATGCGCTAGGGTAAGGCGCACTAGAACAACCAAATATTAGGCCCAACGTTTCACATAAAATTTATTGCAATTGGTGTTGCAACTAGCACTGCAACTCACACGAAGGAACTGGCACTGCAAACCTAGGGTTTTTATGAGGAAACCCTAATATATCAACTTCAAAAATTTACATATCTAATCCAAGGAAGAGATGCGCCCTACTTAGGCAACCTTCTTAATGAGTTCAGTAAGTTCTCAACGAGTTTGCCAATGGGGGAAACTAAGGATCTTCCTTCTAAAGGTTAGACTTTTACGAAGGAAACCAACTCTGATACCATGTTGAAATTTTGGTATGCTCGTTTAACCACAGACAATGTCACATCATTGTCACCCAACCATAGGCATTCACATATGTGTTTCAAAAGACAATTATGGTTGATATTCAAAATAAACAATAGAAAGGGGAAGATTTCATTAATAAAAACAACGTATAAAAACGCCACAAAAGTACATCATATTCCAAAATATCCCCAGGCGAGCCTCTATACTAGTCAACCTAATATCAGATGAGCCTACTGACAACATAGCAGAGAATTTAGAAATAGAACGAGTTCCATAATGTCTAGCTGAGTACACTCTATAGAAAATTCCCAAAATGTTTGTGCAAAAGCAAGTCATAGCTCATACAAAAAAAGGGCGAGAATGTCCCTCCATTTTGAATAATTTAGCCTAAACCTGGAGCTGGAGCGTTGAAGTCCAGTTATGGAGGAGCCTAGATAGGGAACAAAGCTTCTCAAATGTACCATTTTTTGTTGCAGAAGATGAACCGAGAGGTGGCTTGAGACGCAACTCCTCAATTTGAAACCTTAGGGTAGCGCATTTGTAATACAATTGATGGATACTCTGTCTTTGTTGCACTGAAACTTCTAGAACCATTAAAACTTGGGATGAGAGCCCATAGAAATGTAATTGCAAAGAGTGACTAGTAGAGCAAAAGTATACTATTTCTTCCTCCATCATGTCCAATTTCTTAGTTTGTCACTTGACTCTACCTTTCGCCATGAGTGTCAATGACCACAAAGAGAAAATAGATAACAGAGAGGGGGATACATGTATACAACCCAACGAATCTTCCACTTTGTCAAAGATAACATAATGAATGAGGAGGACCTTCCTAAAGCATAAATTCAAGCATGTAAGGACTAGAAAGGGCAGATGGATCCCCATACCCAAACTCAACCTTCAATCATGATTATTGAGAACTACAATTACCTCCATGATGACAATTCACATCCCACATACGCTCGGAAACAAGAGTGGAAGCGAGGGAAATGACCACACCTCGCATGAGAATTTATGGAAGAGCCAGTGCAGTGTATGCTTGGCACGTGGCCAAACACTTGTTGCAAGTATCATTCTATTGACCTCCACGGGAATTGTACGAAGCCATATATTGGGTATTTCAATGGGTTTAATTAAGGGGATAACCATAATGATATGACCCCCATTTTTACCATCATAAACCAAAAATTGGAACATAGGATCGATTGGATAGATTGGAATCCATTGATGGAGATTTCACCTATTTGTTGTCTGGTAGCTTGGTTCGCGAAGAGATCTAATTCCATGTTGTTAGTTCTATGAAAATGAAAGAACTCAATCTTGCGAAAGGCCTGAATTTCCATTCGGATTATGAGAAAGATGGATAGAAGATGAATATTTCTTGGGAGAGTATTCAACCTTGCATTCCTGATTATTAATTTTGAGTCCCCTATTATAGTGAGATTGGAAATACCCAAATAGATTGTTGGGATTAATCCTTGTAAAAGTGCATAAGCTTCAGCTTGGTTTTAGAGGCATGCTCGATAATCCAAGTGAAAGAGAGCTCTGTGTGTCCTCCAGGGTCCTAAAGCACCATGCCCGCCCCTGCCATCCTGAGGTTCCCTTTCGAAGCACCATCGAAATTGAGGATGTATCTATGCTGAGATTCCTTCCATTGCAAGAATTCAAGAGGAGACACTACAAAGAGAACACCTTATGGCAGAGGTTTTTAGTGTTACAAAATTTGGAAAGTTTTTCAAAAAAACCTCTGCTACAACCTCCTCTATTGGGTGTGGATATTTTAGCGAATGTTCCATATAACTAAAAAGATTTGGGCGGGCGAAGGTCGTAGTGGAGGTTTTTTTTTGGTGCGTTTCTTGTTAAAACTCCCTAGTGTGGTATTGAAAAACATGCACCGGTACATTAATATAATAAAATGCACTGGTGAGTAATATAATAAAAATACCACAGACCTAAATACAATAAAAAAATGCCATAGTTCTACGTTCTCCTCTTATGATGCACTGATGTGCTTTAGGATTAGTCTGCCCCAGTGTGATAAAGTTCTAGTTAGCATTGGTGCGCCTGAGGATTAGTACGTTGCGATGTGATTAAACTATAGTTAGCCCCAGTGCGATCATTTTATTTGGAGACCCGATGCATTTAATATAGAATGTGTCGTGGTGCTTCTATAATTAATATGTACCGATATTTCGGCAACATTATTTTTAGTATGCAGCAATGCATATAATATATTAAAGGAATTGTCGAGTAAATAATATTTAGGTTCTTGGTGCGTATAATAAATGTAACGCACTGGTATGAAACAATTATTTAGCGCACCTGATAATATTTCAAACATGAGCACCGTACAATTTTAAAACAATAAATATTATTGTACATTATATTGCTCACGTAAATGCACATTTTATCAATAGTACGTCTTGGTGCATATGACTCATCCAAATGCATCGATGTCTATCTTATAACACACACTATCTAGTGAGTTCAAAAGAATACAATGTACTAATATGTATATATTTTAATTCATTGTTTTTTACAAATTTTCAATTAATTATTTCAAAATCAAATATTTTCTTATAATAATATTGTTTTATATTTATGTTATTGCATTTCGATATAATGATTGCATTAATGTGTTATCCAACTAATTAATCCTCTGTTATCTGTAACAATGTAAATCATCCACATATTATTTATTGAGGAACGCAAAATTTTACAACATTCGACAATGCAAAGTGCACCAACAGGGGTTAGTAACTTAATAAGTGTGCAAAACTTTAACTCTAAGATTGAGGAAAAAATGGCGCCTCGTCGTGCCAAGAAGCCTGTCACAACAAACCCTACTCCCAAGAAAGAGACAACGTGAGGGGCTAAGGGCAAGTAGACAACACCAAAGACCAAGCCAATGCCTGTCGTTACTGTCGAAGCTGAAGAGCCGAAGCAGTGACCGGCTAGTCCCAATGGAACAAAAGCAGTGCCAGACACCGACATAGCTCTTTGTCCACTGAATGCGAAGCTCCGGGATGATCGCTATGCTGCAGGGATTCGATCGCGGTATATTCATCCCTCACTCTGTTACAGGAATTGAGTTAAGAGTGACGCTATCGGTTGCATATTCCATCGAAGTTTAGGGCTTTATTCTGGACATCGCGTCACGGATTTCTCCGAGATTGTTGCAGGCTTTCCCATTTTTATAAATACCATCATCTATTTTTCTCTCTACTTGCATGCTCAGGATACATACTCCATTTTTTATCTCAAAGCCTAGATCCACCGGGCTATAGGTATTTTGCCTTACTTTCAACGACTAATCTCTGAAGGACGGTAGCTTGTGGTTGGCTCTCTATTGTGGGGTTATGGGAATCTCAACAATGCAACCATTTCTCTCATTTCTCATCTGCATGGAGGAGCGCCATCCTCCACTCATCCAATCTCTTACAATCACGCTATGAAAACAAGGATTTCCACTCCTTTGGGGTCCAAGGTTGAAAATTCCGGAGCAAAGGAGATTTCTGGCTCTTCCTTCAGTGTGGAGCAGTCCTCTGAACCTCCAACAACAGAGGTCGAAGTTCCCCTGGTCTATGGCTCTCCATATATCTACTAAAAAAAGCCTTCATTTGTCCTTTCAACAAACTATCTCCCTCGACTTTTGCGCTAATAGAATGGGTAAATAAGACCTAGTCGTTAGGTCATGAGTTGTTCTTTTGCTCCAAAGGGTTCTTCAATGTTAACTTTTCCACAGAAGCGGACTTCCAACGCGTGATAGAGAAAGGTCCATGGTTCTGGGCCAGATCTGGTCTTTCCATGCAGAGATGGTTCCCTGATTTCAACCTGCTGACTACGACTGCTACGACTACACAAGTCTGGGTAAGACTCACCAATTTACCTTTGCATTTTTATACTCAAGATTTTGTACCTACCATGGGCAATGTGTTGGGTAGGTTTATCAATATTGACACAGACCAGTTAACGAAAGGCTTCATCACCTTCGCCCGCATATATAGTGAAATCGACCTCAGTCAAGGGCTACGGTATAGGATTCTTATAGATTGGACTGAGGATGATCCTTACACACAAATGGTCTATTATGAGAAAACTACCTTCAGGTGTCGCTCCTGTCAGCAAAAAGGGCACCTTCATGTGACTTTTTCTTTATCCCCAACCCCATTCTCATCCCCTGGAGCACAAAAAAGGGCTAATGGTTCGCAAGACCCTAAAAATTGCAAAAACTGCTTGAACTCTTCATCTAACAACAAGCATCATCACAAAGATGCGCCAACTCCTCTGCATTCTACAACACCATCGTAGTCTCCAATAAATGTGAAACAACGAACAACAGACCCAAAACACCAGCCTTTGGCTTCAACACAACATTTGGAAGATTCATAAATTTTGACTATGAATCCTGGAGTTCAACCTTTGCACACTCCCCTCGAAAAGGATGAATCGAATGACATAAACATGGCCACATGCCCACTCTCAGGGATTCAGAAATGCCCTCGTGAATCAGATAATTCAGACATTGACAAGGAAGCACCCTTAGCTTCCGCAGCTCAAGATTCTAGCATTTCCTCAAACCATCTAACTTTGGTGGTGAAGGATGTTGACCCTATCAGTTTCTCTTGTTGGATTGATGTTCATAAGAAAAAAGGCAGAAAAAATCCTCTTCGGCCAACACAATGACCCAACCCTTTCTCCTTATCTTGTAATGTTTCATCTTGTTATGCACATGCACTCCTTGTGATTCTCTTTTAGCATAGGTTAGTCTCTAGTTCTCCCTTGTTCTCTTTTTGGGGGGTCTTTTGTTACCAGGAAGTCTATGTATCATTTTATACTTTTTTCTTGGTTGAATAGAAGGATTCTCATCTGGTTTATTTACAAAAAAAAAACATTTGATAATGAAATGAAACAAGAAACCCATTTTATTATATATGAATAAGAGACCCATTGTCATACAAAAAGGGACAACGTAAAGGTCTAGTACAATAATGAAATTACAACCAATTTGTAATTGTTACACTTATTTATAACATGTCCTCATGCAATTGGGACAATATGTCAAGTACATTAAACAAAATCCCTAATTTTCATAGACAATTTTTCCAAAACATACAAGGTCTAGTACAATAATCAAAGGTCTAGTACAATGTAAAGGTCTAGTACAATAATCAAATTGCAACCAATTTGTAATTGTTACACTTATTGGTAGCATGTCCTCATGCAATTAGAACAATAAGTTGAGTACATTAAACAAAATCCCTTGTTTTCAGAGACAAGGGACAACGTAAAGGTCTAGTACAATAATCAAATTGCAACCAATTTGTAATTGTTACACTTATTGGTAACATGTTCTCATGCAATTGGGACAATATGTCAAGTACATTAAACAAAATTTCTTATTTTCAGAGACAAATATTTCAAAACATACAACTTGCAGTAACATTCAATTATATTGATTGTCATTCATCAGTTGAATTGTTGACATTGCTCAAGTTGCGTGGATGCCTGATTTATTCATCATTTGTAGGTGATATTGTACTTTTATTTTTTAACAAA
>JZKD02S1890948.1:39905-60602 GCA_000966675.3 Picea glauca
GATGCCAAGAGAAGGGACCTTTGGTGAGATGCCAAGGTCAGATCTTTGGTGAGATGCCAAGAGCAAGAGAGAGGTTGAGCTGAAGAAAAGAGACAACATTTGCTGAAGGAGAGCACACATCCCAAGGCAAAGAGAAGTACGGATTTCAGATAGCAAGGAAGAATAGGCCATACCATACAGATTTGTGGAGGTCGTACATCATGTAATGTGCATAGAAATTGAGGAGGACAACAGCTGCAATTTCTGAGAGTATTGGCATGAATTCCAAGGCTGTCGTACAACATTTGTTGGCACAAAAATTGAGGTAACTACTATAATATATTTCTGAGTGTATTTCCGTACAGTCCATATTGTTTGGCACGAATCTTGGGGACCGTACAACTCGGTTTATAAGGAGCTATTCATGTTGGGTTTTCTGTAGAGTCTTAGCAGAGTTTTGGCACAAATTTTGGGACAGTCTGTATAGCATTAATTGCTGGGGCATCCATACAGTTGTATGGATTTCTGGGACAGAAATCGAGGAGCAAAGCTACAGGAATGTCCAGATATGTTTGTGTAAATTTCTGAAGATGAATATGTTGTAAAAGAATTTCTCAGAAGCTCATAAATAATACAAAGCCCTCTCTCACTGATTTTCCTCTTGTGGGTTTTTCCAGGGTCGAAGTTAGACCGAAAATATTTGTGTCTATATTTTCTAAGTTTTGCATATTGTTGTTATTTTATTTCTGCGTTGAAAACAATGTTCAGAATCCTCATGTTTCGGTTCTGAAGTTTATTTTCTGTTAAGTTTTTATATGCTGAAACATCGTTGTTTCATATGCTGAAACACCACTGAGTATATGTTGAAACAGTGCTGAGTATATGCTAAAACAGTGCTGAGTATATGCTGAAACAATGCTGAGTATATGCTGAAACAGTGCTGAGACATATGTTGAAACAGTGCTGAGTATATGTTGAAACAGTGCTGAGACATATGCTGAAACAGTGCTGAGTATATGCTGAAACAGTGTTGTGACATATGTTGAAACACCGCTGTGTCATATGCTGAAACACCGCTGTGAGTATATGCTGAAACACAGTGCTGTAACATATGCTGAAACATAGTGCTGTAACATATGCTGAAACACAGTGCTGAGTCATATGCTTAAACACCGCTGTGAGTATATGTTGAAACACATGGCTGTAACATATGCTGAAACAGTGCTGAAACTGAGTTTGGCATTTAACTTTGGCAGAAAAATCAGTGAGACTAAAATTGGGTGGGATCTAAAAAATTTTAACAAGAAAAGGGTTCATTTTATTCATGCTTAACGACAATGTAAATTTATATTACCCAATAATTGCAGGTTATTAAAAAATAAGGTACTTCCGAGTGATAATCGCTTGCCCAATAATTGCGTAGAGGCAAAGCAAATGATAAAAATGTTGGGTGTTGAGTACATATCATACCATGTATGGTCGGATGACTATATTCTATACAGAAACGAAGATATGAACAAAGACATATGTCCATAATGTGGGCATGATAGGTACCATAAATAAAAAAACAAGGGTAAGGCACATGGTCCTCCTCGTAAGATATTCATGCACATGCCTATAATTCTAAGGATACAAAGGCTCTTTTGTTGCAAACAATTAGCCATGTTGCAGGGGTGGCATGTCTCACATAGAAGTGAGCCAAGAGTTATGTGAATCCCAACATATTCAATATCCAAGAAGCATATAGAGGATACATGGCCCGAAAAATTCAAGGATGAAGTGCAGAGCCTCCGATTAAACATAACTATGGATGGAGTTAACATGTATTCCCTCCAAAACACCAACTATTTTGCTTGTCCAGTTGTAGTGATCAATAACAATATTCCCCCATGGTTGTTTGTGATGAATGAACATCTTATGTTGGCTCTTATAGTCCCGGGTAGAAGACAAGTGAAGACAATGGATGTCTACCTCCAACCACTGATTCATGAATTTATGCAATTATGGGAAGGGATACATGTATATGATGTATCAAGACCCATCCCAACGGAGAGGTCTTTTGTGTTGTATGGCATATGTGCATACACCATGCACGATTATCCAGGACTAGAAGTTTGTTTCGGTAAGCATGTTCATCAATTTGTTTATATCTGTAGTTTTATTCGGCATACTTCATTTGGTGCAACAATATTTTTGACACTAACATGTTATTTATACGTTAACATCGCATCTTGTAACAAAAGGGTATCGTGGATGTAAATGTTGTGGACCTTCTGTAAAGGCTAGGTGGTCCAATGACCTATCAAAGTCGATGTATGACTGTTCGAGGGTATTCCTCCCAAAATACCACCCTTATAGAAGAGTTGCATTGGATTTCAATAGTAAACCAGAGAGAACATGGAGATTTGAAATAATGACATCGACAGGTTGGAATAACGCATATGACACAGAGAAGGAGAAGGAAATGGCATAATTATTTGATTCAAATGGGGAACCTATTTTCGATGATCCTGAACTTTTTGACACCCATGTTGAGAAAATTCCCATTGAGATGAAAAGGAAATCTGGGTTTTATAAGCTTCCATATTGAGAACATCATAAGATTGGCCACTTACTAGATCCCATGCATATATTAAAAAATGTTTCATCTTCTTTATGGAGGCACATATCATGGAATAAAAGTGACACAATGGCTGTCAGGAGAGATCTTATTGCTTCAGATACTAAAAAGAGATATTGGCCAAGAAATGAAACTAGAGGAGAGGTTGGTCCCTCTTAGTCTTTTAAATAAGGTGATGTCCCATGGATTTTGAAGAAAGATGATCTTTCTATGGCGAAGTATGTTATATTGGGTATGAACGAACCTTCTTTATATGGGTCGACTCTAAGACGTTGCTTCACTGTAGACGAGAATTTGTTGGGGTTGAAATCACATGACCATCTGAACCTTCTAAGGGTATGTATGTTGAATACATGATTCTTCTAGTTCTATACTGACGTCGGTAAAAATATGCTATTCAAACAGTGTTATGGAAATTAATGATGTGTGTGTCTATTTTGTAGTGTCATTATCCTTTGCTCATGCGCGGTTGTGTGAACCATGACTTCCCCCATGACTTGCCATGTGCCATGTCGAAATTGTTTGCATTTGTACATTGGATCACATCAAGGGAGATTCATATGGCTAGAATTCCACGATGGTGTCGAGAGATAGCTGATATTGTTTCTATGTTTCAGAAAGAACCGCCCATGAGTTTTATGGACTTGCAAGTCCATCTTCTAACTCACCTGCCTGATGAGGTTGAACTAGCTGGGGTGATCTCATGTCGTTGGATGTTCTTCTTAGAGAGGTACATGAAAAAATTGAAGGGGTTTGTTCGACAAAGGGAAAAACCGAAGGGCTCTATGTAATAGAGGTACATAGTATATGAGTCATTCTATTATGCCAGTGAGTACATTAAGAAAATTGGTGACATAGAAGGGGCAGTCATTTGGTACGACCATTAAAATGAGGACAAAAGGGAAGGGGAGCTACTCGAAAAAAGGGGTAAAAGGCACTCGATAAAGAACAAGTCAGTTATATTTCATCAATTTAGTACAGAGAAATTGTTTACATTGAAGGTGATAATATATATTTCATTCCATGTTATTTGTTTTGAATTCTTTTATACATCAGTGGATTTAGAAATTTTGATGCCATCAATAAATTTGTTCGTTAAGTTGATAATATATATTTGATCTCATCTTATTTGTTTTGAATTTTTGTATACATCGACGAATTTTGAAATGGATGCCATCAATAAATTCGTTCGTTAAGTTGATAATATATATTTGATCTCATCTTATTCATTTTGAATTTTTGTATACATCGACGAATTTTGAAATGGATGCCATCAATAAATTCGTTTTTTACAACACGGAGGCAACACGACCATGGATCACGTTCTATGAAGAGAAAAGAAGGAAATGGGACAATAACATGAAAGCATTTAGACATTTAAATGGTAGAAGCATTCTTTATCATGATCATTTAAAAGAAAATATGCCAAAAATATGTCCCAACAGTTGGTAGCTAACCATATACAAGAGAAATATGCGGTATCCGGCCGTAACCCACGTGGAGAAGAAATGGATGCACTAAACATAGAAATAGGGTGCAACAACTCTGTAATGACCTATCTGAGTACCATATTCTATTTATAATATTGCACATTTGAATTGTAACATGTATTATGTTTTAATTAATGCTTCAATTATTAGACATATGACACTACCCTTTGTTCGCATTTTTAAAGGTGCATTTATTCCCATCTATGTGGGAATATGGACATCATTTTTGCACTAAGTATGGTAATGAAGGCCACATCACACAAGATTGTGGAGTAGAGGTCAAGTCTAACCAATCTAGTCGTGCTAACCACCGTGATGAAAACCTGCTAGAGGGGAAGTTAGGTTATATTGGAAAGATACAAGAGATCATGCAAGTGGACTTCTCATCATTTCAATGTGTTTTATTTTGTTGCAAGTGGTGGGAGACATTCGAATGGAGAAATGTAAAGGAAGATTGTGATAGTGGGCTAATATGCATTAACTCTGAAAAAATGTGGGTTTAAATTAAGGAGCCTTGTGTTTTCCCAAAATATTGCAACTAAGTGTTTTTTTACCCAAACGTGTTGGATGGGGATTGGTGGTTCGTACAGAGACATGATCCAATATCTAAACATCTTTTTGAGAACAACAATGTTACAATGCCAAGCGAGGAAAATAATCAGGGTGATGGCAACGAAGATTGATTTCATGTAAATGTTTTGTTTGGACATTTATATTGTGGATGTGTCATTTTATTAATGGTATATATAATGGACAATTATGTTTTATTATTATTATTATTATGTTGGATATGAAAAGTTAACGACTATTTACAACCACCATATTGAAAATACATTAAATAGATGTACGAGCATAATATTTGGTTTTGATATATTTTCATTGTCATATTTATTGTTTATTATAACAATTTAACGTTGTATTGTATTAAAATATGTTTATGTTAACCTTTGAATTACTAAGCATTAATTGAGACACCACAAAGTTGGTGGCGTACAATAGTAAATATTTATTTTAAATTATATTTTGTTTAACAAAAAAATTAATATATTAAAAAATATTCAAACCTCAAATTTTTTTTTGTTTGAGAAAATCAAAATTCAAATAAATATATACTTACTTTGATGGAACTTCTAAGGACAATTCCAACAAAATAACTTTGTGCAACATCTACAGTACTTGTGGTGTACTTGGCATTACCAAATTTGATGGCATTCCCCGCCTTAACTAGTGCAACTATCATGGCATTCACCTATTCCACTCCATCCTTTAGTTTTATAATCATATAAATTGTTATGCCAGGAAGTGGCAGAAAGGATAACTCCACACTAATATCTATTGTTTTAGCTTGTAGCTCAATAAATACAACAAAACGTGACTGTTGATCTTCCATAGTTGAAGACGCTTCCTATCACCTACGACTCTTCATATTTACAATATTGTTACGAGTAACGAAATCACAAGGATTATGTGTCCAACATCCCCCCCCTCCCCCAATATGAAGGGATGTGTGTGAGTCCAAACATAATTATGAAATTCTCAATGATTTTCTCTTCCAAGCGCTTTGGTGAATATGTCCGCAATTTGCTTATTTTTGGAACAATGTATAAGGTGAATAGCCTTGGCCTCTACATGATATCGAATTTGGTGATACTTTGTGTTGATGTGCTTTGTTTGATCATGGAATCTAGGATTCTTGGGAAACTTGATTGTAGAAGTATTTCCAACTAGAAGAGGAGTAGAATTCAATTGTTTCTCCTGCAAATATTCAAGTATTTTCCTGAGCCACACAATCTCCTTCGTCGCTTCTGCAGCTGCCACATATTCTGCCTCTGTTGTGGAATCTATTGGAACTGACTGTTTCTGTGATCTCCATGAGACAACTGCTGATCCAAGACTCATGAGATAGCCTGAAGCTGATACTCCATTTTCCTTATCTCCATCAAAGTGTGAATCATAATATCCGATTAGTTTGAAGTCATCCACCTTAGAATACCTGAGTCCAAAATCTTGACTTCCTTTCAAGTAATTCATAACTCTTTTTGCATCAGACCAATGTCCTTCACAAGGCTTTTGCATGAACCTGGAAATAATCCCAACAACAAATGAAATCCTTGGTCTAGTGGTAGTTAGATAGACAAGACTTCCCACAATCTGTCTATACTTGGCTACATCCCCGGATTCATTCCCTTCTTTTGATTTGAGTTTCAAATTATGTTCCATTGAAGTAGAAACTTGTTCAACAATTATCCAATGTACTTCTTATGGGAGATAAATATGTACTTTGGATTTTGAATCACTTTAATGCCCAAATAATAGTGAAGATATCCCAAATCTGTCATCTCAAATCCTTTCTTCCACTTTTTCTTTATGGATGCAATTTAGTTTTGATTGTTCCCCGTTATCAATAGATAATCTACATATAACACAGGATATACAACATTTTTTCCAACTTTATTAACAAACAAAGTTGCATCATCCAAATTGAATGCTTGAAATTTAATTTCAGAAGATGCTCCGTGAACTTTTTATACCATGCTTGCGGTGCTTGTTTCAAGCCATATAAAGATTTGATGAGCTTGCATACCTTATGTTCTTGTCCCTTCACAACAAAACCTTATGGTAAGACATGAACACATTCTCTTTCAAGTCTCTATTCAATAAATCAGTCTTCACATCCATTTGATGAATTTTCCATCCATTAAATTTGTGTTTCCATGGAAAATAGAGTGCGGATGGTAGCACATTTTGTTGTGGGGGAAAAAGTCCCCTCATAATCAATACCTTCTTTCTGTGCAAACACTTTTTCCAGAAGCATTTCTTTGTGTTTGTCGAGTGAGACATATGACCTGTACTTGTTCTTTAATACCCACTTGCAACCGATTGGTTTGGTTCCAACTGGAGGATCCACCAACATCCATGTCCCATTCTTAATGAAATTCTCATATTCCTCATGCATGGATTCTTTCCATTCATCATAAGAAGTGGCTTCTTCAAAGGAAATCAGTTCAAGGTTAGTAGATAAATTCAACTCACAATCATATGAAAGATCCATGTCATCTACATCACCTGAGTTTGAATTATCTACATTACCTCCATCTTATTTTGAGGACAATTTGGTTCATGTCTTCCTAACCTCATTAGGATGAACACTTTCAAGTGTTTTTGTGAGCCGTTTTGGTGGACCTTTCTGATATGGTCGAGGTTGCTCAACTGATTGAGATGGTTTTGATTTCATCAAGCCTCAACTTTTCAATCCTCTTGATCAAATCATTCAACTGAATCTTAGGTTATCATGAAGTGGCAGGAACTTCTTTATGATGGGAAGATGGTAGTTAATAAGGAGATTCCATAGATTGACCCTGTTATCCATAGTTTTTTGGATAACTAAGGAGATGATGTCTTGAGGCCCTCAGGTTACAGATATGGAGTGTTGAGAGACCACATGATCAACAATGTCCACTTACACACATGGAAGCCTGCTCTATCACCACATTCTGATCCATTGTCAGTGCATACACCACATCGGTTAGCTTCTAGAAGGCAGATGGGTTTTTCTCCATGCAGTACAAGTCATGTATTGTGGCAAGTAATCACCCTAATGTTTAAGGCTTTTAAACCTGTTTCATTTGAGTTTCTTTTGATTATAGAATGTGTGCTTGAACATTATTCTTTTGACCCTGTTTCACCTTAGTGAGTGTCATAGATTTCCTAGTAAGTGGCCAACCTTTGGGGAAGGTTTCTGACTGGGGGTCCCTTGAGGGGTTATCGTACTATTTCCAACCATACTTACCACTTTTCTCATTACACTCCCATCGTATTGTCTTCTTCTAGGCCCTTTTACTTTAGTGACCCAAGAAGGACATGTACCTCGTTTATTGGGAATAAGGGGTTGAACGCCCAGAGGGATTGTTGTTGGCTAAAAAGATAAAATCCTAAATATACACCTTCCAGATCTTCGCCCAGGGATCCTCGAGAAAGCAATGAAATGCTTCTTTGTAAGAAAAGGGGGACCTACAAAAATAAATGATAGTGAATGCTTAAGGAGTTAGTTGGAGGATGGCAGGTCTTATCACAAGCTGACCTATCATGATCATGATTATTTAGTTGTATGACATTACCATCATCTAGTCACCAAGCCAGGGTAGTGGCTCTTAGTTACACAACCGAGAGAAAGGGGGCCTCATCACGAGCTATCCTTCTCGTTTCCGCGAGGTATTTGTGAATGACATTGTCATTATCTAGACACCATGCCATGACAATGGCCTTCAACTCATTCCTTAAAACATTAAAGAAATAAAGAATGGAAAGAAGATGGGCTTAGAAAAAGTGCATCGCAAACGAAGGTGCCACACACCTCCTACAAAGGCATCCATAAATGACATAGTACAAGCCCTTGTATGTCATGAAACTCATCAACCTATGAAGTCTAAACCCCTTCCACCTCATCATCCACTACATGAACTTGAAAGGCCATCCTTGGGAGAATCCCCTACTTGAGGGATTTGGTCTACCCAATAGGACTTTTATGACAACCCTCCCATACTTAAACTTGATCAATTGCATAAGGTTTTTGAACATTTGTTTAATTTGATGAGGTAGTTTTGATGCACATTTTTAGGTGCCTTGCTTATTAGATGTGGTTTACACTCTTCATGATATCATTGACTTGAGATATTTGGAGGATGTACCCTTTTATTTTGCAGGACCTTGCTTGGTGGCCAGTTTTGGGAGAACAAGCCTAGCTTGGGCTTCCATGGGGCAAGGAGTCCATAGGTTGGATGTTGTAGGCCCACACATTGAATCACAGAGACATGCCTTTGGAGGCTTACATGGCATCATGGAGGATCTTATCCAACGCCTAGTACCCAAACGAATTGCCTAGGAGAGGAAAAACACCATCTTTTGAGGGTTGATGTCATGCTTGAGGGGGTTTGATGGAGTTATTTCACATTGGCACTTGGATTATTTTCACTGGAGGAGACATAGATTGACCCTATCATTTGAAGAGGAGGCTCAAGGAGCCTCAACAACCTCCATTTTCCTCTCCAACGACTTGCTCAAGTGGTCAAAACATCCCCTAAAGGGATGATGTCATCTTATTTTTAGGGTTTCTATTGTATTAAAGTGACAATTAAATATTATTATTTGATGCAAGGGGTAAGATAAGGGTCGTCGAACCCTTATCTTATGTTTTACCCTTGCTAAGTGGACAAACTATGTTTTAATGTTTTTGTATAAATAGAGATCATGTGAATCTCATTTCATAACATATCTTTCCCATTGTGAGAGCCTAAGGACTAAAATTTTTGCTACCTTCAATATTTTTTTCTCTCTTGTGCTATGGTATTGATCCAGGTGGATATTGGTGGCCTCTCACTTAATCCAACTGGCTTATTTTGTATGTTTTCATGTCAGCACATCTTGCTGGACTTCCAGGGCCGTTTTGGAGGCCTAAACAGTGTTTTTTTTTTCTCGCCAGAGTCAAACTATAGACAAAGTCAAACTTTGACGATGTAATGTGTATTTCTCTTAAATACCTTTCCAACGGGCTATCACGTGCCTAAAACGAAGTTTGTATCCAAAAGTTACAACCCCGGGAAGTTGAGGTACCAACTTACCCATAGGGGCCTACATGACTTTTGGCGTTTCACCTCCTAGGGTTAGGTTTTTGGATGTCTAGGGTTTTGGCATTCATGAGTAATATCAAAAAGGCCTATGGAGACTCATTGTAATCATTTTTCTCAGACGGATGTGCGTAGCAGCCACATCTCTTCTTAGAGATAGCTACCACCATTCAAGCAAGTGTTTCAGTTATGTAGTTTTACAATTTCAACCTATTTCTTTCATTCAATAGAAGATATTGTTCATTGGATATTTGTGTTGTTCTTTATATCTCTGTGTTTATTTTATTCATTTTGTTAATCAGTTCGTTCCGCTCCTAAATCCAGATAAGTTGTATCATAGCGATCTTCTATTCATTTATTTTTCTTTGGACATGTCCCTAATAAGATCTGGGTACACGAAGTTGAGACTCTAACCAATCAATCCATTGCAAGATCGATTGCACAGAGCCCGACAACAACCCATGGGGGAAGAAAAGAAAGATGATGGAGCAGGAGGTCCTATTAAAATATTGCTCGAAAAAGCCCTCACGCGACAAAGGAATGAAATGATGGACAACTTTACACAGATCCTTCGACGACTGCCCACAAGAGAAGCATCTTCATCAAGCATCCATGCAGCCCCCTTCAAGGTACAAGTAAATTTTCATATTCCATTATTTGAAGGACTGATAGATGAAGATGTTGTAGATAAATGGTTGAATCTGCTCGAAGGGTATTTTTTAGTCCACAATTTTTCCGATAGGGAAAAAATTACTTTTGCACTCCTCAAGGTCGTCCCCCATGTTAAGGAATTGTAGGATACTTACTTTGAGAAAAGGGTAGTAGAGGAATCTACAATATTTGTGGTTGCCCCTACATGGGATTCCTTCTAAGACGCCATTAAATAACAATACTACCCTTTTGGAAACTACGAGGACCAGTACACCAGATGGACCACCCTTCGTCAAGAAAGGGACCAAACAGTACCAGATTTCACTAATATTTTCCATACCCTACGAACCAAATTGGGTATCAAAGACTCTGAGTGACATTTGGTGCTCAAATACCGTGACTGTTTGCATAGATACATTCAAACAGAAATGGAGTTTCTACACATCACCTCATTGGTTACGGCTTATAGATACGTTTTCAAGATCGAGCAGAAATTTAAGCAGAAGAGGCGAGAGTTTGGATCTGCAATATCCTCTAAGCTGAAGCAGGGCAAAGGTGGACCCAACCCACATAGCAAGGGACAAAGAAAAGAGGGCCACTCTCGGGAAAACCAGTCCAAGCCACAACACAAGAAGGGCAGTGAGAAGACGAAGAAGAACATAGGAAAATGTTGTGAGTACCATAAAAACCCTTGGCACAACACTAAAGAATGTCGCTCCAAGCAGTCATTCATGGTTGAGCTGAAGGCTTCTGAGTGAGAGGTGGATTCTGATTCTGAATCAAATCTTGAAGGAGGGAAGAAGATTATCGATGCTGAACCTACTGCCACTTTCACTACCACCAAAGTCCGGACAAGAGAACCAGAAGAACCAGAGGAAGCGTAACGCCTCTTTCACTCATAGATGTGGGTAAAGGGGGATCCACTTCATTTCATTATCGATAGCGACAGTCAAAAGAACCTGATTTCAACAGAGGTCATCAAGTGGCTAGTCCTACCAATGACATTTCACTCGCAACCCTACACCATCGGCTGGCTTCGCCAAGGAATAGATCTTTGTGTCAGCCAACAGTGCCATTTTCCCTACGACATCAAGCCTTTCAAAGATGAGGTATTGTGTGATATTTCTCTCCTTGAAATTTGTGATGTTATTTTAGGAAAACCATATTTGTCGAAGTGTCATGCTGTGTATGAGTTTAGACCCCGCAGTGTTATTATTACTTTGGGTAGACAATTGTACAGGATACTAGAGGTAGCGTCGCCTACCACTATTTCTTTAATCTTTGCTAAGAAATGTAGTAAGGTCATTTCACAGACTGGGAAGTTCATCTTCTTTTTGATCTGTGATCGCAGTAAGCATAAGGTCATCGCCACATCTGTGGCCTCTAAACAGAGCCTCTCTTTGCAGTAGATGAAAGTGGACAGGATAGTGGAAGAATACAGAGACATCTTCTCCTCACCCACTGGGGTACCGACGCACTGCCAAGTCAAGCATCCAATTGATCTAACGCTTGGTGCACCTCTACCTAATGGATGAGTCTATCGTCACTCGCTGATGGAAAATGAGGAACTCAGACTTCGAATCCAAGAGCTTCTTTAAAAGAGGCACATCAGACCCAACTCCTCCCCTTGCTGAAGCCCAATTGTACTGGTGCAGAAAAAGGACGGAACTTGGCTACTCTGCATTGATTACGGAGCCTTAAACAAAATCCCCGTCAGGAACCAATACCCAATTCCAAGAATTGATGACCTTCTTGACCAACTCAAGGGGGAAAATTTATTCAGCAAGATCGAACTAAAGTCTGGCTAACACCAGGTTCCCATCGAACCAATTGATGTATGGAAGGCAACCTTCAAATCTAAAGAAGGTCTCTTCGAATTGCTAGTCATGCCCTTTGGCTTAACAAGTGCACCAACCACTTTCATGATGTTGATGGATGATGTATTGATGAGGTTGTGGTGGTATATTTGGATGACATCCTTATCAACAGAACTTGGGAGGAACACATGGGACATATTCAATAGGTTTTGAGCTCTCTGTAGCAGCATAAACTATATGTCAACTTGGAAAAATGTTCTTTTGGCATGAACATGGTCCAATACTTGGGTTACATTGTTGATGAGCATGGGGTACATGGTGAGCCATCTAAGATCCAAGTCATTCGTGACTGTCCAACCCCGACCACACTAACCGATCTTCGAAGCTTCTTGGGACTGGCCAACTTCTACCAACAGTTCGTGTTGGGATTCTCCCATATTGCATGGGCCCTCATCCTGCTGACCAAGGGTGGTGGTAGGGAAACATTCATGTGGGGGAAGGAACAACAATGAGCATTCGATGATCTGAACCATCACTTGTGCTCAGCTCCAGTACTCTCCTTGCCCAATCTGCAACAACCATTCAAGATTGAGATTGATGCATCTGACTATGTTGTAGGCACAGTTCTCACTCAACACGGTCATAAAGTGGCATACCATAGTGAGGAACTCTCAGATACGGTGCAGAAATACCCCACCCATGAGAAGGAAATGTATTCCATTGTACAAGTATGTCGTCAATGGAAACATCACATTATGGGAAATGAGATGATCATCCACATTGATCACAAGCCTCTGCAGTTCATATAGACACATGGGAAATTGCAAAATGCCCACCATCATAAGTGGTCCACCTACCTGCAGCAGTTCCATCTCAACATTAAGTATAAGATAGGGATCTCAAATCATGTCGTTGACTGCCTCAATCGACCTTCTGTGGCTGCACTCACTATTGTGCTCCATTCCTGTGGACATGAGGCATCTGAGTGGCCCCAACTTTATTAGCAAGATCCAAACTTCGCCACCACCTATCAGCTCTTGGGTACAGTCACGACTGTAATCAATTTTCACATTAAAGATGGACTATTATGCCATCTGAGCCATTTCTGTGTTCCTACAAGCGAGCGTGCAAAGCTGATTTGGCAAGCCCACTACAGTCGGATAGCAGGACATTTTGGCGTGGAGAAAATCGTGGCCATTCTTCAGAAACTTTTTTATTAGCCAAAACTTCAACATGACGTTAGCAAGTATATCATATATTGAACTGTCTTTGTCATTCCCAAGCCAACCATCAAGAAGTAAGGCTTATACACCCCTCTTCCTACTCCCGATAAGCCTTGGGAATATATCTCAATGGATTACATGTCTGGCCTTCCATCCACCAAGCAAGGCAAAGACTGCATATTTGTGGTTGTTGATTAGTTTTTGAAAATGGCCATCCTCACAGCCTGCAAGAAGAATATCACAGTGGTAGATATTGCCAATCTCTTCTTCGAATAAGTGTGGGTCCATTTTGGGATACCACAGACCATCATCTCCGACCGGGACAACGGGTTCCTCAACACATTTAGGTTGAGTCTCTGGTCATTGTTGGAAACCAAGCTCACTAAATACACTACTTTCCACCCCCAAACAAATGACCAAACATACGTAGTCAATCAGATGATTGTGCACATCATTCGCATGTACAACTGTAAGCATCCACGTACATGGGATGAGAGTCTCCCCTATGTTCAACATAGTTACAACAGGATCTCCATAGCTCCACTGATCATATCCCATTTCAAGTGGGGCTAGAATTCCAGCCCTTGGGTCCCATTGACGTTGCACTACCTCATACCTCCACACAAAAAATATCTTCCCATGTTCAGTCTGAGACCGACAAAGCCACCAGATTCATTGAGCAGATTCAGCACATCTACCAACAGGTCCAAGAGATTTTGCAGAAATCCAATGCAAAGTACAAGCAGCGCCATGAGCAACATAGTGTACCGTACCGGTTTCAAGTTGGAGACAAAGTATGGTTACATTTGCAGAAGGAGCATCTCACAGGTCCCCATCAGAAGCTCAACCCACTTCGCTATGGGCCTTACACTATCACCAAGGCTGTGGGTAGCAATGATTTTTTAGCTCAACACTCCACCCTTCTTTGGCCTGCACCTAATTTTCAATGTGAACCTCCTTTGGCCATATTTTCTACCATTATTGGACACCTCAGAGATCGCAGAACAACTGACACCAACATAGTTCAACCTGACTGCATGGAACACACAACCACTGATCAGATAATGGACACACAGGTCAAGGGCACTCATCAATAGAGGATTCAACTTTATCAGGTTGTCAAGGCATGACAACTCCTACACCAAGGAAAATGGCTCACCTGGGTCCAAATCTAGGAGAAGCTTCCTCACCTTATGGGGGAACTCAACGAAATGGAGACCATTGCTTACTAAGGGTGGAGGATTGATCCATGTGGATATTGGTGGCCACCCACCTATTCCAACTGACTCCTCTTGTCCATTTTTGGGTCAACACATTCTTCTGTACTTCTTTGTAATTGTGGGTTCTACATTTATGGGGTTGTCTGAAGCCCTACACATCTTCCATTTGGATATTGGTGGCCTGTCACCCAATCCAACTGGCTTATTTTGTATGTTTTCATGTCAACTCATCTTGTTGGACTTCCAGGGCCATTTTGGAGGGATAAATAATGTTTTTTTAGCTCGCCATATTCAAACTGTACACAGAGTTAGAGTTTGATTGTGTAATGTGTAGCTCTATGAAATACCTTTCCAATGGGTTATCACCCACCTAAAACGGTCGTATGCAAAAGTTACGACCACGGGAATTTGAGGTACCAACTTACCCATAGGGGCCCACATGACTTTTGGCATTTCACCTCCTAGGGTGAGGTTTTTGGATGTCTAGGGTTTTGGAATTCATGAGTAATATCAAAAATGCCTCTGGAGACTCATTGTAATCATTCTTCTCAGACAGATGTGTGTAGCAGCCACATCTCTTCTCAGAGATAGCTACCACCATTTGAGCAAGTGTTTCAATTCTGTAGTTTTATAGTTTCAACCTATTTCATTCATTCAATCAAAGACATTATTCACTGAATATCTATGTTGTTCTTCATATCTCTATGTTTATTGTATTTAGTTTGTTAATCAATCCGTTCCGCCCCTAAATCTGGATCAGTGGTATCATAATGGTCTGCTCTTCATTTATTTTTCTTCATGCATGTTCCTGACAAGATCTAGGTACAAGAAGTTGGTACTCTAACCAATCGAGCCATTGAAAGATCGGTCGCTCCATGCCCGACAACAACCCATGGGGGACGAAAAGAAATATGATGGAAGCCCTCGCATGACAAAGGAACAGAAGAATGGACAACTTTTCACATATCCTTCGATGGTTTCCCACAGGAGAAGCATCTTCATCAAGTGGCCATGAAACCCCCTTCAAGGTATAAGTAAATTTTTATATTCAATTATTTGAAGGACTAATAGATGCAGATGCTATAGATAAATGATTGAATCTACTTGAAGGGTATTTTTCAGTCCAGAATTTTTCCGATAGGGAAAAAATTACTTTTTCACTCCTCAAGGCCGCCCCCCGTGTTAAGGGCTGGTGGGATAGTTACTCTGAGTAAACAGTCATAGAGGAATATGCAATATTTGTGGTTGCCACTACATGGGATTCCTTTTGGGATTCCATTAAAGAACAATATGACCCTGTTGGAAGCTACGAGGACCAATACACAAGATGGACCACTCCGCGTCAAGAAAGAGACCAGACAGTACCATATTTCACCAATATTTTCCATACCCTGCACACCAAATTGGGTATCAAATACTATGAGCGACATCTGGTGCTCAAATACCATGGTTGTTTGCATAGATACATTCAAACAGAAATGGAGTTTTTGGACATCACCTCATTGGGTACGGCTTATAGATATGTTGTCAAGATCGAGCATAAACTTAAGCAGAAGAGGTGAGAGTTTGGATCTGCAAAATCCTCACAACTGAAGCAGGGAAAAGGTGGCCCCAACCCACACAACAAGGGACAGAGAAAAGAGGGCCACTCTCAGGATAACCATTCCAATCCGCAACACAAGAAGGGTAATGAAAATACAAAGAAGGACACAGGCAAAATGGTGTGAGTACCATAAAATCCCTTAGCACAACACTGAAGAATGTCGCTCCAAGCAACCACTCATGGTCGAGCTGAAGGCTTCCGAGTGAGAGGCCGATTCTGATTTCGAGTCAAATCCTGAAGGAGGTATAATGGCTATACATTTTTTGATAAGTTAAGTGGGGAGTATAAGGGCATACAACGGTACCTAGCTCCACCATAATCTATCATAGAAATATTGTTTGCAAGAGTTTGCTAAGGAAGTATAAGGGCATACACCCCTTAGCCTAAACCCTAGCTATGATACTTACCTTGGGGGATAAGATGATTTATACCCCCAAGGAGGTAGTGCCTCTAGCCTTCTATCTTGTGACCCCATTAACCCATTAATCAAAGGCACTAGTTGTTGCATTGGAGAAACAAACTATTGCATTGATAAACGTGAAAAGTCAAGGTCTTGAAGTTCTCTCACTTGGATAATATTTTTTGAGCCTTTGGCTATCTTACCTCATTGAGGCATTCCCTTTCTCTCACTAAAACTTGTTTCTATTACAAAACTAACCTACAACGAATAGGGATGTACAAAATCTAACATTATAACCCTAAGAAACCTCCAAACTAACCCTAGGAACTAGCTATAATTTCTCCTTAACAAACTACTAACACTAGTGCACTTTTTAGTCCAATTAGGAGTAACTTTCATTGGTTAACTTTAATGATATTTATGTTGTTTTCTACAACCATTAAGGTTGTTATCCTTTGCTGGATATTTTCTATTTTATAGTCATACTATCATTCTAAAGTCACAAGTTTTATTGCTAAAGTGGTACTAATTCTTTGATAGTTTGTCTCTCACATTTATCTCTCACGTTTGGAATCTTATATGGAAACCTCATTTAATAGTTTTTTGTTGATATATATCTCTGTTTACTACTGCTATTAGGGAGAGAAATCTTAACTTGCTTGTCCACTTGATATACTGCATTGTATAATTGGTTTTCCTTGTGTCTCAAGCAAGTAATATCTCTTGGCAGGTCACTCAAGGCTTTGGAAACCTCAAACAACCCTCAATACTCATCACCAAGTTCCCTTTTCCATATAGAAACTTGACCTTTAGGGGCATCTGTTCATACATCCAAATTTTCGTGTCATTCCCCCTAGGGTCACCAGGATCCCCCCCTTGGAGTGACTACCTCATCTCTAAAGTGATGGGAAGATCTGCCTAAGGTGACAGTGGGTATGTGCTCTCTTATTTGTCGCCATTTTGGTGGCTGGGTTGAGATTTTCCCAACCTACAACTTGTGCGATAACATTTTGGTACTGTTGTCGGAGAGGATTTTGAATCCTCTTCCAAACCCTAACGACACTTTGGCAAGCTATCCCAAAATTTTTTCCTTAGCTTTCTTGGCGACTCCATCCAAATGACGTTACCTTTCCACCCCTAATGAGCTCTTCTTGAAGCTCATCCGGCGACTCCACCTTCAGAGAACCCACCTTATCCCTTTCCATCCTTTGATGAGCCTTGAGCTCATCTGGCAACTCCATTGAGGTATTACCTTAAGTAATGGAAACATGGCTCTGTGGCATTTTCATGAAGCATAAAAGGCCTTGGATCTCAAAGTTATTGATGGATATCGAAACAAGTGCCCTATAAACCAATTCTATGTCCTTGCAAAGTTCGATGGTAATCCATTGTCGGTCGTAGCACACATTGTCGAGTTTACCAAATGCATCTACTATGAGAATGTACTACATGAGGATGAGTCCATACGGTTGTTCTTGCTATCCTTAGGAAATGAACAAAGGGATTGGATCAATCATTCTTGCAAGCCAAGAAGTATATCTTCTCTGACGATCCTCATCAGAGAGTTCCTTAAATGTTGGGGACCAGAAGCTCAAAGTCTTGAAGATACAATTGAGGACCTAGAGGATGTTTTTTTGAGAGTAGGTTTTTATCTTGATCCTATTGAAGGCTTGAGAGAAATGCTTGTTCCATATTTTGTTCAAACAACAGTTGAAAGACAAGAAGTTGACGATATCAACGAGGAAAATTTCTAGTGCCTCAAGGAAAGCACAAAACAAGATTATGAGTTTTGTGAACAATTGATAGAAATTTGTCCTGGCAAGGACTTTCTAGTTAATTTATGTCAATAGAGAGAAGAAGAGTATGATTCCATCCTTGAAAATTATGAGGAAAGGCCTACCCTAAAATTATCTTTGGAAGTGGCCATTGCATATTAAGGAATAGATCAATGATACGACACTATGACTGAGAAGTTTGGGTACCAGGAAAACTTCCCAAATAATGATGAGCCTCTCTCCATGTCCGAGGAAGTCTACAAACTTGTTAGAGACCAAGATCAACATGGTGAATTCTCCGATCCTATTAAAGATGGCAAAGACTCGATTAAAGAACATATCCATGGAGAAAGTTGGCAAGAAGAAGAAGACCTTGATAAAATACAATATCCAGATGAGCGGAAGGAGACATTGGTATCTGTGCTCATGCCTGATGAAGATGATGTCCTTATGCCTTGTTTTCCTCATGCATGTCGAGTTAAAGAAGCAACTAGCCTAAGTGATGAAGAATTTGTAGATCTTTTTGAAGCTGCCCCAACCTCTTCTCTTCCTACACATGAAGACAAAGAGATGGTCATTTTCAGTCATACAAATGGTATATGAAAGAAACTTTGGATATGGTTGATGAACATATAGACACTTTCATACAGATTGGGAGACACAACTAGGATTTGGGTCATTTCAATTTTGATGGAGACCCCATTTATGATATTGAGGGTAGATTTCAAGCTAAATGGGTGGATTTGTCATCTTCAGAGGACTGGTCTTCGTGCGTATATGATTAAGATGTGAGGCAACCTGATGATGACATGATTACAGATTTATTCGAGGATGATTTTTAGTCATCCCTTTGGACTAGTGATACATATCTTTTTGGGGATGTAGACTTGTTGTATGAGGACTCTCAACCACCTTCATCCTAAATTTTGGAAGAATACCAGGACGTGGCCATCCTAGAGCGATCAGAGGTCCATAGTACCAAACGAAAGTAATTTCATATTGAGAATTTTTGTGAGGATTTGCAGATAAAGAAGAGACGTTTCCTAAATCCGAGGAATGATTTTTTCTCTATACATGAGGTTGTGCCCTTCCCCATTTCCCATTGTTTGGGAAATCAACATGTTTTCTTGGGATTTCTTATCCTTTCTGAACCTTCGAGGAGCAATGATTTTCTAAGTGAAGATGAAGACGAGCCATCGTCTACATATGGTATCCCTCTTCAGAGATGGATTGATCAAGATTGTGGCTACACTTTCAGAAAGGACGATCAACCTCATGGTTTCTCTTTTCAGTAGGATTTCCTCCCTCCCACCCATCTCCATGAGTTTCACTTTACAATTGATTATACATCTATTTATACTCATGATCACTATGTTCTTGACTTATCTTTGTTGTTTTACATAATTAAGCACAGGGGGAGATACTTTGACGATATAATCAATTGGTTACATGACTTCACCTGACATGACCTATCACTTGATCTTCAGGTACCCAGGTAAGTAGGTAGGTCATCTTTCTTTCCTTTCATTTTCATCTTGATTGCTCATATTAGTTTAGATGCATTTCATATTTCATTTTTCTCTACTTGCATTTTGATTTCATGCTTAGTTTAGAAAATTTTGAAAAAATGCTAAAATTTTCTTTCTAGATGAGTTTTCATTTGGATTTTGATGTATATGGATGAAGGGTGATAGAACCACCCTAGATATTATGGTTTCTTTTTTTAGTGTAGGCACAAGTCTACCAAGAGATGTTGCAGTTCTCATGCACTCTACGACGAGCACATGTCCCCAAGTAGGAGCCAGATGTTATCCCCATTTTGTGGGATAACTAAGGAGACCATGTCTTGAGGCCCTCAGGTTGCAGATATGGAGTGTCGAGAGACCACATGACCAACAATGTCCACTTGCACACACAAAAGTGCGCTCTATCACCACATTCCGATCCATTGTCAGCGCATCCAAAACACCAACTAGCTTTTGGAAGGCAGATGGATCTTGCTCTTGTTACAGGTATGCACTAACTGAGAGGGGGGGGGGTGAATCAGTTAGTTTAGATTATTAACTATTTCTCTTCTTTTTAACTTTGAATCATTAATCTTAGTGGCAGTGAGTCTTTACTGTGAAATTCAGAGTTATAAACATAACGCAGATAACATAAAGAATAGCAATCACACCCAACATTCACTCACAAGTATGAGACACAGATTTTTCAAGAGGAAACCCAACCAGGGAAAAAACCTCGTCTTCTTAAGATGTTAAGCAAGCTCCAACTGCGTTACATCTCATCTCTTAT
>JZKD02S1890970.1:20215-34040 GCA_000966675.3 Picea glauca
GATTTGGTCATTTACAATGCCCGACATGATCAATCCACAAAAGGGGATTGATCTAATTAATAATCACTCAATAATAAATAGAATACTCTTTGCAGTTACAATATTTCAATAGTGAATTCGCCAAGGTGACACAAATAAGAGAAGGAAGGAAGCATTAGAGCTTATCCCCCCTTAATGACAACTTCCTGAACTCCTGACATAGATGGAAGTTTGGAAAACTTTGCTTCTATAAGATCCAATTCAACATCAATGCAACAAACACATTGAGCTACAAATGTACTTCATCAGAAAGCTCATTCATGATTGTGTTCTTGAAGTGCTCTTTTTCCAAGAGATGATCAAGTTGCAAACATTTTCACAAAGTCTCTTACAAAAGCGAAGTTTTCCAAACTTCAATCTATGTTGGGAGTTTAGGAAGTTATCAATATGGGGGGATAGGCTCTAATGCCTCTTTCCTTCTCCTATTTGTGTCACCTTTTTAAATCCTTCAATCCTATCCCAAGTTGTTTTTAAGGGAGGATGTTAGGATATTTAGACACTTAGGATTTAGTTAAAATTAACTTGGTCTAATATGTATTTCGGTAAAAGTGTGTTTCTTAGTGCGCTTCTTTAATATGCATTTGTAGTCATGTAATCCAATGGTCACGATGTGTTCTAGACATAGAGTGATTTGACAACTCATATTCTCCTCTATACTAATGATTATTGATCTATAGGTTAACACCCGATTGGTCCATGATTTCTAATTAAAGAGCATGGAGGGTCATTTGTTGGAGATCGATTGTGAGAAACTTTTACATACACATTTTTTCTTTTGCATTAAAATAAATTGCCTCAAGTGGCCATATTGGTTGGAGCCGTGGATTGTTTCTCTCTTAGACAGTTTTAACCACGTAAAAACACTAGTGTTACGATCTATTATCTAGTTGTATGAGCAGTTGCTTAAGGTGTTCATTGTGTGTGGGAATATCATGTAACATTCATAAAAAAGAAATTTTACAATAATCTGAGAAAATACCTAGCAGTTCAAAACAAACACATCACAATAAATTTGTAGAGTTCAACATCCTACAATCCAAATGCATTAAATTCAAAACAGAATCAAAAGGAAAGGCATCCAACTAATGGCTTAACTATTTAAGAATGGTCATCAGTTTTTTTTTAAATGTTTCTGATGAATAGTAGCAAGTGCAACTTTTCAATTTGAGATATTACAATGTGGTAGATGTGTCTCACAAGCCACGAAAGCATTCCTTTGGCTAAGAAGACGCAATTGAGTGTATGTATTCTGTCAAAGTCCCAGGACTTGCATGTGGCCCCATTCACAGTAAATGACCCCCTTATGGATATGCATTGCCAAGGAGTAAACATGTCACTCAGGGAAATTGAACTCTAGTTGGGGCATTAACAACACCATATTTTCATTGAATAAGCAAGCTCCATTGACAAATGGTCATCATTTCGACTATTTGGATATTCTTTATCATGCTATTCATTGTTTGATTCTTCCATGTTCTAGGATATGGTATGTTCTTAATCTTCTCATTGTTATCAAGAAAGGCCATGGTCTTTGAAGGGCCATGGTCTTTGAAGAGTCAACTCATTGTTTGTTTGGTGTTGAGTAGGTTGAACACCAAAATATCTTTCTTGCTTCTATTTTGTGTCCTTTATTAAGGACTTTAAGCACTAAAAGCATCTGCCACACACCTAGGAGGTTAGTCTCACATAAATCTAGACAGAACATTCATCGTAATGTGGAAGGAGCTTGAGCAACGAAGAACATCCAAAGGTTTAAGGAACTACTAGGAGAATATTTGGGGATTTAAAAAGAATCAATTATGTTATAGAAATGATCAAATATAGTGTTTCTAAACTGAATATCTGTAAAATGTTTTTTGGACAATGGCTGTTGATTGACTACAAACTTAATTATAAGCAACCCCACAAGCAACCAGTGAAAAGCAGGACGAAGTTAGAATTAATTGCAAATACACCTTTCTAAATTTTAACTTTTAGCTTTTCACCGATACCTTTCATTCTGTATTTCTTTCTCCAGGTCTTAGTTCTTGGTAATACCGCGTGGAATGATGATAACATATTATCAAGCTTCATGGGACAGCTGCACACCATCATGCACCGTTTTAGGCTTTCCCTAGACATAAAACAGTGCAAATTTTCGTTCTGAAAATGATAAACTTGGTTGTTCAGTATATCCATTAAAATTTGATATGGCATTGAAAAACTGTCTGACTTCTTCATATTAGATTTTTAAAGGCAGATTACTAAGATACGGAAGATACTCCTGTCTCCAACTAAACCAAATGGCAATGCACTGGATTATTAGATTTTAATTCTTCAAATTGCCTTTGTTTTGGGCTGGTGTGCAGATAATATACCGTATCAAGCTGCCTGGTAATCCTATTCTTGGTGAGGGGAAGCCAGAAAATCAGAATCATGCCATTATTTTCACTCGTGGAGAAGCTCTTCAAACAATTGATATGAACCAGGTATGCTTAGTTTCCCTATAATTATCAGATATTATGTTGATCGCTTACTCAATGGATACTAAGTTCTAACTCTTCAACGTATTGAAGGACAACTATCTAGAAGAAGCATTCAAAATGCGAAACTTGCTGGGAGAATTTAATAAGATACATGGTGTACGACGCCCAACAATACTTGGCCTTAGAGAACATATTTTTACAGGAAGGTTAGTTTCTTGTGGCATCGATGTCATACTGTTTCATATGCTGAAGTTTTGCTATATTTCAAAGAGAAGAGAGTTTAATTGGATGTGGAACAATATAATTTGTTTCTCGGTATATTGGGAACTTCCAATTTAACTGTATCAGACAGTACAATTATATACCTAGGAACATGAAGTGGAAATTTCACAAATGATTTTCTGTAGATCCTGCAAGATCAATAACATGTTCCCTTTTTTGTGATTGGTGCAGTGTTTCATCACTTGCTTGGTTCATGTCAAATCAAGAAACGAGTTTTGTTACCATTGGACAACGACTGCTAGCAAGCCCGCTTAAGTAAGATCTCTAAAAAAATTATTGTTGATTAATTCCTTAAATTTATATTATTAATGAAGGACTGAAAACAAAATGTTTCATTCATAACCTGACAGCATTTTTTACTGTAATTAAAAAAGATGCTTCATATCTTAAAAAGTTATAGAATATAGTCAGAAGTACAGAGCATTTTGTTAGAGCCCCTTATACTGTATTCTTTGATGTTTGTTGTTGGTGGACTAGAAGTTTGTGGATATTCATGTTAGCTTTTTCATTATTTTATCATGTACGTTTTTTCCGTCATGTCATTGACTAAACATGTTACATTGCTATGAAACATCAAGCCAGGGGATACAGAACTCAGAGAGGGAGGAGATGGTGACAGTTGAAGTATTGTTTCGCTATTACTGTTAAGATTTGGAAGGGTCCTTTTCTTTTTATTGCCTTTGGTGGGACTTTTGTTTTTGACACTGATTGCATTGATGTTGTAGTCCCGTGGGAGTTCATAAAGATGGATTGTTCAAGAGTGCCTTGGAGGATAATTCAGAGGAAACACCACTCTGATTTTTCAAGCTTTTGCCAAGTCATTCTGCTATTTTCCTGAGTTTTCTTCTGATTATGATATTTTGATCCTTGCTGAGTTATTCCCAAGTCATATTTTGTAACATTAGTAGGAAGTAGTGCAAGCTATGGCCATGAAATAAACATATTTCAAGATTTTGTATAAGTAGTGGAAGATGTCAAAATGGGAGTTGAAGGGCTGGTAGATAAAATATCTATGTAACCGATGTATATTGTAATTAATTTTGTATTTGATAATCTTATCTTCTTCTAACAAAACTGTATGAATGGTAAGGTCTCAACTAATAATATGTGGTAGCCGAGTGTTGTAACTGTACTTGCAGTTAATGAAACATTGAAGGGTGTGTTTGCACTCTGTAATTGTCAGATGCTATATACTTTGTCTAGAATACTTCTTGTATTGTTGAATACTGTCATTGAATACATATTCTGTGTATGATCTTGCCTTGAACGAGGAACTGATAAGATAGCTATTGTAAAGCCAACATTCTCATGCCTTAAGTATCTTTTCCTTCTTTTGTGAGTCTGCCACATTTCTCCTCCTATACAGCTTGTCATATGGCTTTTTTGTTTACCGATTTGGCTGTACAGCCTTCTTTTTTCTACTGTATGGCCTGTTTTTCTGCTGTATGGCTTGTTTTTCTACTGTATGGCCTGCTTTTCTGCCTTGTATTTTCTTCTGTGCAGCCTGCATTTTTGGCATGCTCTTTTCTTCTGTACGATGTGTCTTTCTGATGTACGAATTTTATGCTACACAGGCACTGACCTCTGTAACATGTAGGACTGGTATGACCGACCTGTCCTTGATATATCACCTGTCATTTACACCTTCCACTGCTCCTTTGTCTTCTGTTGGTGCTACAGGCCATACATTTCTCTTCAATCTTTTTAGTATGGGCGACACCTGCAAAACCATATTAGCATTGGGATTTTGATGTGTCTTCCTTTCATGAGAGCTAGTTCATATTGACCATAAGATTGCAAGTAACTGCTAGATGAATAGATGAGGTTGCATGCAAGTTTGTTCATATTTTGTTTATTACTCATTTCCTCTGTCTTTTATTTTAAGGGTGCGCTTTCATTATGGACATCCCGATGTGTTTGATAGATTGTTTCACCTCACAAGAGGTGGGATAAGCAAAGCTTCAAAAGTTATCAACTTAAGTGAAGACATTTTTGCAGGTAGGTATTCTATGATTTTTACTGTGCCCTTTATAATTATTTACATTTAGATATTATGATTGAGTCACATATTTTTATATGGAGGGATGTATATGAAAGGCTTTCTACTCTTGTATTTGATATATTGCTGCTTTGAACTTTTGAAGCACGGATGCATGGATGTATATAATACTATCATTTCCTTGTAGGATTCAATTCTACACTACGGCAAGGAAATATAACTCATCATGAATACATGCAAGTTGGTAAAGGTCGTGATGTGGGACTCAATCAAATATCACAATTTGAGGCAAAGGTGGCAAATGGGAATGGTGAACAAACTTTGTGTCGTGATATTTATCGACTTGGTCACCGCTTTGACTTTTTCCGGATGATGTCCTGCTATTTTACTACAATTGGGTTTTATTTCAGTTCCATGGTAGGGATAAATTGCACTCCTCTTTTCCCCTACTTCTAAAAGGTTCTCTTTTGTCATTCGAGTATGGTTTTGTATCCCATTATAAATCTTAAGACAATAACTTGCATACATCATTGAGTGGTCTGCTGTTTAACTAATAGTAATTACCTGGCAGATTAGCCTGATTTAGATGCACTCTTATGAAAAGAAAACAACTTGTTCTGTTATACGTATTGCAGGTGACTGTGCTTACAGTGTATATTTTTCTGTATGGTCGATTGTACTTGGTTTTGAGTGGACTTGAAAGTGCAATGTTACATGAAGCTTCCGTACAACATAATTCTGCCCTGGAAGCAGCTCTTGCTTCGCAATCATTTGTCCAGCTTGGTATGTTAATGGCCTTACCTATGGTGATGGAGATTGGCCTAGAACGAGGATTCCGCAAAGCCTTAAGTGACTTTGTGATCATGCAGCTGCAACTGGCATCAGTTTTCTTTACTTTCTCTCTTGGGACAAAGACACATTATTATGGCCGCACATTACTTCACGGTGGAGCAAAATACAGACCTACTGGGCGTGGATTTGTTGTCTATCATGCTAAGTTTGCAGATAACTACCGCTTCTATTCACGCAGTCACTTTGTCAAAGGACTCGAGTTGATGCTGCTCTTGATTGTGTACACTGTCTATAGCGAGTCACATCGTAAAACTGTTCCCTATATCTTAATCACTTATTCCATGTGGTTTATGGTTGGGACATGGCTATTTGCTCCTTTCCTGTTTAATCCTTCTGGATTCGAGTGGCAAAAAATTGTGGATGACTGGACAGATTGGAACAAGTGGATCAACAACCGCGGAGGTATTGGTGTGCCGCAGGATAAGAGTTGGGAATCCTGGTGGGACGAGGAACAGGATCATCTCAAGCATTCAGGATTGCGGGGACGGATTTGGGAGATATTGTTATCACTTAGATTTTTCCTCTATCAGTATGGATTGGTTTATCACCTAAACATTGCACATGAACACAGGACTCTTCTGGTATGATTTGTACATTTTCTAATCAGTTTCCGTTATTAATATAATACGTTTCATCGTTTATTAGAGTGAGCATGATGGGACATGTTTTTTGGGAGATCTAATGTTTGTCTTATCCACAAAATGCAGGTATATGGGCTATCTTGGCTCGTCATTGCAATCATTTTATTGGTATTGAAGGTAATCCTCCTACTTAACATTTTTGTTTAATCTTACAAGTTAGGAAGGGAATAATTCCAAAATATGATTGTTTTTTTTAATGGACTGCGTTCTTATTTTCCTTAATTTAGCAAAAAACACTGCCATAAATTAATGATCTGTCTCTTGCTCCAAATTGCCTGGAAAGAGGTTTTGATATTTCTTTTGTCAAATCTTACTTGTATACTATTTCTTTTAATTTTGTATGCAGACTGTATCCATGGGAAGGCGGAGGTTCAGTGCAGATTTTCAGCTCATGTTCCGGCTTCTAAAGGGGCTTCTTTTCATTGGTTTCTTATCAGTTCTCATTATTCTCATAGTTGTCTGTGGCTTAACCATAGCAGACTTGATGACATGTTTCCTTGCATTCATGCCTACTGGATGGGCTTTCCTTCAGGTAGTTAGCATTGATGGAGTTGTGTTCTTTATCTGTCAGCTGTTTGCAGTTGGGAATGGAAATTTGTGGTAGTTTATGCTTAGTTTATGATCTGGATTTTGTTTGTGTGTAGATTGCACTAGCCTGCAGGCCTCTACTTCAGCACACTGGATTTTGGGATTCTATTCGTGCCCTTTCTCGGAGTTATGAGTATGTAATGGGACTCCTACTTTTTACACCAGTTGCTATATTAGCTTGGTTTCCATTTGTATCGGAGTTCCAGACCCGTTTTCTCTTCAACCAGGCGTTCAGTAGAGGTCTGCAAATTTCACGTATTCTCGCTGGTAGGAAATAAGATTAGTCTTCTATAAGAAGAGTAATACAGGACTCTCTCGTGTATGTTCATATGGTAAGATAGCATGTCTATTGGACATGGCTTTTCAGCCTTAGTGTCCACCCAAGTCGAGAAATCTATAGATAGTTGAGTGTGGCATTCTTCTTATTGAAGGAAAGTAGTATCTTCACGATATTTCCAAATTCCTGCTTTGACAACAATCATGACATGGAATTACATAATGTTGCAGCCTCTGATGTTTAGTGTGGTGGATGAGAAAGATCACGTGCAAGTCATTTTATTTGATTTGAGCAAATTCCCATCCGATATTTGTTTGAAATATCAATATTTCTCTTATAATCAAAGCAGCTAAGTAATTGGTGAAGTTGCATATGTATATGTTCAATTAACGTGACTCCAATATTTGTATGAAAAATCAATATTTCTTTGAGAGTCAAAGCAGCCAAGTAATTGGTGAGGTTGCAGATGTATGGTTTGTACAATTGAGGTGACTGCTGAAATCGTTTTCTCAATGTAAAATCATGGATCAAAAACATTATTTGTAACTTGTGACCAATTAACATTTTGTAAACAGCTCGTTCCCTGTAAGTCGGAATTGGATTAAATTCCATTTTACGGAATTCCATTTTATTAAATTTAAGTAGAACCATTTTTACATTAAATAATAATAATAATTTTGTTTTATTTAAAAAAAATATTTATTTATTTTATTTTCTTTATTTTTCTATGTTAAACACTGAACCCATCTTCAAGAAGAGTTTTAAGAAACTTACACAAATTGTTGGGGACTTCATTGGAGACTTAGGGACTTGTTTCTTCGAGGATGTTTTGGACAGATTTCCAAGATTTTTTGGGCAGATTTTGAGTATATTCCAGATATATATCTTCACTCTTGATGATTATTGAAATTGATGATTGGACAATAAGATCAATTTTCCCATCCATTATTTTTGTATTGCATTGAATCTAAATCTGTTGTAAAAGTTGTAGCTCAAAACATGGGTTTTGTATGATGGTTTTGATTTGGGTTTTTGGTGATTTAAATATTGTATTTTCAACAATAATGTTACAACAAACAAAACTTCCATGTCAAAAAAACAAGAAATTCAACATTTCAAAGGCAGGGATGATTTTAGAGGCTAAATTTAGCTCATGGGCTAATTTTCCATGGTTTTCCAAAAATGAGATTTGTTATTTTAAAAATGATTAGCCCAAATTCTATAGGATAAAATTATTTTACCTTAAAAATCGCCAAAATTTTATAAAAACTATATAAAATCATTAGAAATTTGAATATTTTTATAAAAATATCACCAAACATCTATAGTTGGCATATGAAAGATTAGTAATATTCGCTAAGGTTTTTACATTTTAAAATAAATTTCCATCCTTAAAATCATCCATGTTCAAAGGGTTGATCCTTATGGTTACTGCTCTTGTTCTTCTCATTTTTCTGATCATCTTAGTTTTTACATATTGTACATGGGTTTCCATGAGTCATTCAATTATAGTGCTTACACCATCCCAACCTCAAGCATTGTGAAACAATCATGTAGTAGTGACTTTGATTGGGTACTAAATGTTTGAATAAATTCCTATTCAATCACCTTCTTAATTTGAAATATGAATCTAATCTCTTTATAGAACCAAAGTGTTTTATAGTGGTTTTCAACACAGCCATAAAAATCTACAAAACATATTGAGAAGGGAATGTCATTTATGTTTTAACATAATCGTCATTAACAAGAAATATGAGAAATAAAAACAACTATAATACATTTTGCTCTTGTCTAGCAGCCAATAATGAAATGTCACTCGGTCATTTTTTAAATTGCTTGAGCTTTTTCAGAATTGACAAGTGTAAAGGTTGTGCATAATACTGTATGGTATAGTTTGTTATGCTTACAAGCTTGAAGCAACGAAAGTGTTTATGGTGAATTTTAATATTTTTTAATATATATATATATATATATATATATATATATATATATATATAATTGTCATCTCCAACCCATTGTTCTCTGAAAAATTTGGAGGTGTGCTCTAGTAGTCTCGGAGACACGTCCTCATCCCCGTCCGCGTCGTTCCCTGTCCCAAAAACCAATACAACATAGTTATTTTTACATTAAACTTTAGACATTAATTTTTTTCCATTTTATTATTTTATTTTATTAGTATTAATCACATATATGGACATCTCACATATATGAAGATATCTCATACCTTAAGTTGTAAGCAATTTAGCATCTCTCAATGCAATAAATTGTGGAAATAATTAGTTAATGTTGTTCTTAATTATTTTTCACCCTTTAGACCATTTGGCCTCCATAGACAAGTCAGTAGCAAAGCCCCAGTGGACTATTTATTGAAAAAGACATTTCCAATTATTAAACTAAATAATTTAATAAATTGTTCATGCATGTAATATACATCATAAAGCCTATAAGTGTGGTCATTAATATTAAATTAACATTATATATTACATCCTAAGGCCTATAATTGTGGTCATTAATATTAAATTAGCAATATATAATACATCATAAGGCCTATAATTGTGGCCATTAATATTAAGTTAACATTATATAGTACATCCTAAGGCCTATAATTGTTAGTGGTATTAATATTAAATTAATATTAATATGTATGAGAAATAGAAAATGTATATCACATAAACTCACTTTTAGTTTGATGGGTCCTCTCAATGGCATCCGCCAAAATATTAATTAACATTATATAGTACATCTTGAGGCCTATAAGAGGTCTATAATTGTTAGTGGCATTAATATTAAGTTAATATTAACATGTATGAGAAATAGAGAATGTATATCACATAAACTCACTCTTAGTTTGATGGGCCTGTCAAGGGCATCCGCCAAAGTGTGGTGTTGGGGTGGTTTTTTTTATCAGCCATAATCACTATAGTCACATAAGGTACGCTCTTGGCAATGGGACAAATAACAAACTCATTGTTCTTTGGAATCTCTTAGAAACGACAAAGGAAAGGGACCTGAGCAAACTTCAAGTGTTTGGAGACTCCAAAATGGCAATAGACTGGGCTAGGTGTAAATTTTCTATTCAAAATCCAAATCTAGTCACCATTATGAAAGAGATCAAGCTCGATTTTAAGGCTTTTGAGTGGTTGTCCTTCCATCAGATCTTGCACAAACTCAACTCAATGGCAGATGAACTCTCTAAAGAAGCTTTGCAGATGCAAAATGGAGCCTTTGATTTCTACGAGTTCTTTGATGGAACAAAAGCTGAAGCAATGGAATTTTTTTTTGAAGTTGATTCAAAAATTCATTTTTGTGGATGGTTATGTACAGATGCAGATAAAAAGAATTCTTTTTGAACTTGTCAAAATAGGTAGTTAGCTACAAATGGAGGATGATCAAAAGTTCTGAAAGATTGCATGCCAAGGCATGTTTTGAAAAGATATGTAACATGTATATTCCTATGATGAATATAACAGTTTTTTTTCCTTTGGAAAAAAAAAAACGAACTCTTAGATTTTGAAATGAAGTGAATATATTCAATTTTAAGTTAGTCTAAAAAGTCATCTAGTGAATATATTAAATTTTAAGTTAGTCTTAAAATTCACATCAACATCAAGATATACGTTCAAGCTTACTTGTATACATGTCGAATTTTCCCTTCTACAACTACAAAAGTTGTTTATCAAGTGAAATCCAATATAAAATTCCATCCAAATAAATCCAATCTCCAATCCCTAAAAGGTCCTCAAATGTACAACCTTTGAGGGAAAATAAACCCAATCTCCTATTCCCATAAAGTTCTCAAATGTACAACCTTTAAGGGTAGGATAAATCTAAAAGGCCCCTAATTTCATATCTATACATCCTAAGAAAAATTAGCAATGCCTTCATGAACAAATAGTCATTCATGCACTTTTGACTTGTTGGCCTTCATGAACAAAGAGTCATCTACAACTTTCTAACTTGCAAGGGAAACATGCTCAATTGGAATCGATTTATTGCAAATTTTTGGAGATGCATTCTCCATTAACTTCAGTACTTTCAAGATTCAAGTATTGTCTAAGGCTCCCCACTCACACAAAGAAAGAAATGAAATGCAGATTAGAAAAACTTACTAAACAAGCATGCTCATGTCACAGTCTAAAACATACATTCCTCAAATACCAAATGCAACCAAAAAACATGTTCACACCAGGGCTCAATCCACACCAACCACTATCAACAAATCAAGAGTAAGTGGATAAATCATATTCAATGAATATACATGTTTATCACTAAGACATATTCAAAATTCATATTATATAAAGACTTAATTCCATTAATATTTTGCATTCACTTAATGCGTAGTTCTCAACACTCTTGATATAGAGTTCTCAACATTCCCATCTCCAATTGTGTTGAACATTCTTGTGAGGTGTTTTCCTTGTGAAATATTTTGCATTCACTTGAGTCAAAGTTTGTAACACCCCTATCTACATTTATGTTCAACATTCCCTTGCAATGTGTTGTCACTGTGATTCAAGTGGGTTTTTGCTACTATTTCAAATCCACCTTATTCCTAAGTTTTCTAGCTACATTCTAGTTTTCCACTGCAACCATTCTATCAAAGAGTGCTCATTATCAAATTGCTATCAAATTTCCAATCACTTGGTTGTACTCTTGTCATAATGAGTAATGGTAAGAGAAATCAAGTGATTAAAAGGATGTGACATTTGCTAGCCCATAAAAAAAGTTAGGTGTGTGTCGACTAAAGTTCCTTCAAACCTTGCTACAAGAATGCCATCACGTGATGTTCAAAATTATGTGAATGTAACAAATGGCGTTGTCAATGCTACAAAGAAGATACCACTTAACATAGGATAGACAAAACAAGACATGGATGGTGCCTTAAGGGCATTAAAGATAATAGTTATTCCACTAGGGCCATCGCTAAAAAATAGGGTATTCCATCCAATAGTTTTACATATGTATTGCAAGGGCTCACCACCACAACAAGGAAGGGGCCTAGTTCAACAATGTCTTTGCACCAATGCATCCATCCAATGTTGTGGCCCCTTTGTCTCTATCCAATGCCTTAGTGGTCCTCATTGTCAAGTTTGGGTGTCTCTTCTTAAACCCAGTCCACCATGACTTTCTCGACAATCCATCTCAAATGGATTAGGTCATGTTTGGCATGTCGGCCACATGTGACAAAAGTGGAAGTATTTCAAGGCGATGTCCTAGTTCATCCATGTCTTTGCACCATGGAGGATGGAATTGTGTAATGGTGCAAACACATGGTTGAACTAGGCCATGGTCTTGAAATACTTCCAATTTTGTTGCATGTGGAACACATATGCCAAACATGACCTAATCCATTTAGGATGCACTATCGATAAAGTCATGGTGGGTTGGGTTAAAGAAGAGACACCCAAACTTGACAATGAGGACCATGGAGGCATTGGATATAGACCAAGAAATTGACATCAGACCTTCCATTGTTTTTGCATTGTATGATAACTTGTCTAAGGTGTATGAAGGAAACCCCTATGGCCCACATAGAATTTGGAATTGCAATGAGACACACTTGTAAGTAGGCATGTCATCAAATGTGAGGTTATTGGCAAAGAAAGGCAACATAAGTGTGCCCCATATAATTCTAAATAATAGAGAGTGGATCACTATACTTTGTTGTGTAAACGTTGTTGGTCAAAGCATTCTAAGATTTATTTGTCAAAGGGAAAAATACAAATTAAAAACTGTCTTGGTGGAGATGAGGTAATCTTATGTATGAAAACTCAACCACATGTTTGGATAACCAAAGAGTTGTTCCTCAATTGGATTCATCACTTTGTAGGCTCTATACTAAGAGGAGTTTCACTTACAAATCATTACCTTCTCTTTTTTAATGGGCATAGAAGTCACATGACACTAATTATCATCCAAGAGGCCAAAGGTTTAAGTATTGATCTATTGAGATTGTGGGCTCATGCAAGCCACAAGATTCAATGATTGAACATAAGTATTTTTTCACCATTAAAGTCATCAAATTTGAGAGAGGGATATGTGTGGAAATGAATCTTCTCCTTGAGATTAATAACATTTAATTTGATGAGTTGGGGAGCAAAGCATTGTGAAAGGCACTCATCGTTGATAACATAAATTTGGGTTTTAGAAGGACAAACATGTGGATGCCAAACCTTGATACACTTTCCCAAGACATGACCAAGTGAGACTTTCGAGGTTTCAACTTGTTGGGGTCCTATAATCATAGGTGATTTGATTCTTCAACTACCTATTTGGAATTTCTCTCATGATGAAGACATATGTCTTGCTGGGCTTGGTTGATTTCACTTCTCCCTCCATCCATTTCGCTCAACCCTTCATCACCATGCTGCATCCTTCATTCACCTCTGCGCCACTCACACCACTGTCCATTTATCTCATTGGCCACATCTCGCCCACCACTCATCCCTACATAAACAAAGTTAGATAACCTTAGGATAATAAAATATTAATTAGTTTAATAAGTATTTAAATTAATAGTGTAAGAATTAATTAGTAGGTTAGTAGGTTAGTAATTAGATTGGTTTAATAGGGTAATTGATAATAAATAATTAATTAGTTTAAATTAATAATGTTAATAATTAGTAATTAGGTTGGTAATTGGGTTAGGGTAAAACACTAATAAAACATTGATTTAAAAAAA
>JZKD02S1890981.1:23030-35650 GCA_000966675.3 Picea glauca
TTATTATCATTCTAACTATTTTTAGATAAAGAATATATTTAATAATAAAAAATATATTATAAAAAAATAAAAAAATTATCATATTAAAAGTTGAAAGAAGTTTTCTTCAATGTAATATGTCCTAATAATTATCCTTTTAAACCTTCAATCCTATATATGAGTATATGTCTTCTTCTAAATTAAGAAGATGTTATGTTCTTCTAAAGTAATGATGTTAATTATGTTAGAGTTCTTGATTCATTGAATTTCACATCTATTGGTTTAAGTAATGAAATGTATTGATTTCTACATTAATTATTAATTTTATAAATGATATACATTAGATTTAGTATTGAAACATTATATATATATTTTGTTATTTCTTTATTTAGTTTTTTCACAAATTTAAATTTAAAATTTACAACATGGAAATAATAAGAGAAACTAAATTTTAAAAGAATAATATATATACAGACAATATTTAGGGAAGGCATGTTTCAAATAAAAAAATATAAAGGATTTACATCTTTACATTTAATACTCAATGATGTTGGTATCACTGTATATCCAAACTTGAAACAGTAATATCTCGAGCTTAATCTTCTTTCATATTTTAAAATATATAAATCAAATCAAATGATTAAATCATCAAGTACTTTTCTATTTTAAATATATATTTAGATGAAGTTAAATATACTTTAAGTAAATGCATCATTATAAATTAAGTCTCTTTAATATTTCAAACATCAATATATAAATAAAATCAAATGGTTAAATCATCAAGTCTCTTTAATATTTCAAACATCAATATATAAATAAAATCAAATGGTTAAATCATTAAATCTCTTTTTAATTTAAATATATATTTTGATGCTAAATGTAATTTAAGTAAATGGATTGTAAGTTAAATTTTAAAAACTAAGTTAAAAATGAAATTAATTTTCTATATTATAATGAAAATGATTGGTATATAAAATAAAAAATAAAAAAAATAATATTTATAAACATGATATAAATATATATGATATTTTTTCGCACTCTTTATATAGAAGTAAACTATTCCTATAAGTATTATTTATGTCTCCCAAAAATCTAAAAAGAGAAAAACAAAAAACATATTTTTTTATTTAAACTTATCAAAAAAATTAGTCTAAATCTACAACACTTCACTGTTACAAATATAATGGAATCTCTAAAAATTAATACAACTTTTAACTAATGAAAAACACATTATTATCTTAAAAATATTTACTCTAATTTTGAAATCTCTAAAAATTAATACAACCTTCACCTAATGAAAAAACATTATTATCTGAAAATATTTATTCTAATTATACATAAATTTAAATAATATTAATGAAAATAAATTAAATACAAATCATCATTTTTTTTATTAGAATTTGCATAGTCTTTATTATACCATTCTGGATCAAATCACATCCATCTTTACTCTCTAAGAAAGAAACACTAATACAAAGCTAAATATATCAATTAACCTTGAAACCAAAAATCAATTCATTAAAACAATATATTCATTATGGATACTATTATGGTAACTCACTAATCATAAGGGTTAATCGTGTAACTTATTAAATAATTGTAATCGTGTAACTTATTAAATAATTGTGATGTTGAATGTGGTTTTTAAAAATGAGATAATGATTGTAATTTCACCACAAACCATGAAAGTACTTTTATTATTCTATTTACATTTTGCTTGTTTTTTAATTTGTTTTGCTGAGTGTGATTTGTAAATTTATAATGTGAAAAAGGTAAGGTGTATTAATTTTAGTAATATTGTAAAATAAAATTGAAAATATTGTTTTCTATAACAATACATTGTAAATTGATTTGGTTTATTGATTTTAATAATAAAATATTATAAAATAATTTGGTATATTGATTTAAAAAATGTTTAGGTTGAGTAAGAAGAAAATGAAAAACATTTTGATTTTTTTTTCATTAAAAATATAGTGAAGAATAACTTGATATATTATTTTAAATAACAATACAATGAAAAATGATTAGGTGCGCTAATTTTAACAATGACACAATGAAAAAAAAACTGGTCATTAATAAACAATGCAAAACAATATAATGGTACACATATCTAATACATTTCTTTTTTTCACATTTCTCTCTTTAAGTTTGTGTTGTAAAAGTAGAAAATAAAATATAATTTTAAGACAACATATTTGTTTATCCTTCATTACACATTTATATGGATTCCTTCCTAGTCTTGCACAAAATATTTTAAATATAGATAATACAAAGGTTGGAAAAATTATAAATGATTTACTTATTTACATTTCACATTCTTTATTACCTCTGAGGGCCTTTTCAAACCGTCACCATCCCTTACTACAAGCAAATATGGCCCAAAGACTTGCTCTTCCCCCTTGGGGATTCGACTCCAAGGGTGTAGGAACTTTTGGAGGCGTCACACCTCCTTCCACGACACCACGTTGTGAACTTCTGAGGCATCCTCTAAATACGATCACCACATCGACACGTTAAGGTTTTTAATTAACACAATGGTTAATACTCATGGGTTTACTGCAGTGGAAAGCCTGACGATCCACAGTCGCAGGGTTGAACCCGCTCTCATACCATATGTAAAATCCCCATCGATATGACTACAACCGAATTTTTATTTTTTTATTTTTTTTGCTTTAGGAATTTAAACATCACCACATAATGAATAGCAACACCATACACATATCAATGCATATATCATTTTCATGGATGTGCAAGGAGTAATCAACATTACTTAACCAACTTTCATAAAAAATTAAGTGCAATGGGTAAGAGGATATTACATAGCGTTAGATAAGAACCACATGAGTAATAAAACAATCTTATAAATTCCTTCATTATGACATAAGTCTTTAAACACATTAAATCACAATTTGATCATTAAACAAGTATTGCAATCTAATAAGTAAATGACGATCAATCGTGATATAATATTAATTAATAACATCAACTTGCTCAACTTCAACCCTTAAACCAAGACCAAATACAAGATTCCTTAATATGCAACTGATTCCATTAACATGGAAATCTAGTAATTCAAGGATGAAAATCTTATCTTCAAATATAAAAATTATAATAATAAAAATTGCATTTATTCAGATGTAATTAAGAAATCACCACATACCTAAAATATTTTCAACATTTTTACTATCAACTAAGGAATTTAAGAATGTAAAGTTGGATCATTGATCCCCCACTAAGTATAAAGAATTATAAAAACACCAGTTAGCTATTAAATGTTTTCCAACTTTTGATTATAATGGAATGGGAATATACTAACATCAATTACCCACTCAATGTTTTTAATGACTACACCACCCAATCATGTGAGTTTGCCTCAACATTCATTTAGGTTCCAAGTGATTCCATAATGAACTGGTGTCTCAACCAATGGAATAATATATGTGGTAAAGAGATTTGGTAGGGAAACTGATGTAGGCAGTCTAAAAAGATTTGTGCATACACGCTTAGTAGTATCGGGTCACTGGTAATACTTAGTGGTGTGAAAGGAGGAAATTTGCATGAAACTTGATGCTTCCATTGTTCAAATTATGGTATTAGCTCCTTCCATCCATTCATTAAAGGGGAAATTTATTAATAAAGAAAAGTACAATAAATTTGTTTGATGTAAAACATGACTTGGTTTGTCCAATGAAAAGAGAAACTCAGAAATCAACTAGATAACATTTTTGTTTGCTTTCAACTGTAGGGATAACTATGAGGGCCTTGGTACATAGATAAGGAACTCATATATCAGTTTTGTTTGGTGCTCAAATGTTCGACTAGCTGGAGATCTTGGTACATAATAAGGGTCGCAAGGGCTCCGTTGGTAGGTACTCTTGCGCCTGTTAGGTCATTTAGAAGGAAATAATGAGGTTGAGAGTGCATTTCCAATATCTGTGTGACGTCTTGGAAGATCCACACATTTGTCAATCCAATAAATGAAGCCTGGGTGACTAAGGGAAAAACAATTCTGGAAATGAATGACTAGGCCCAACCAATCCAAAAGGTCTTGTTGTTACACACAAATTCGGGTGGTTCTATAGTTTGAAATGGCTATTATTGTTTATAAAAGGTGGGGTTCTGAGCTTACAATGAGAGAAAGCGTACATGAATAAATTGCAGCCAAAAATAGATTCGTTGGCATTCTATTATTAAAAATGTTTGCAGAAGGGAATGAATTCATTTTCATTCTATTAATAAAACCGTTTGCAACGGGAATAAATTGTGGCAGGGAATGAATTCGTTTTCATTCTATCAATAAAATCATTTGCAGCAGGAAGAAATGATGGTCGATAATGAGTTCATTTTCATTCTATTAAATAAATCGTTGGCAGCTAGAATAATTTGTAGCATGGAATGAATTTGTTGGCATTCTAATAATCTACCCATGTGAATCTCTTTTAAAGTAGTCAGAATATTAATTCCTCCCAAGCACTCGGTGTTACATCAACATAAGGGAGCTAATCTCCAAAACAATTGAGCACTAAGATTTAATGGCAAGACATTTGGAAAAAGAAATCGTAGTCAACCAGGAAAACAAGGGAATTGTTGGATTGATACACAGTAAAATCGCTATAAAAAGAATCATGGGTATCACTGTATTTAACACCAAGAGATTCTTTGTAATTAGCACGAAATTAAAATCGTGGACATTCAACAACAACTTAGTCACATTTTTAGATGGAAAAATCATGGGTATTCAACAGCAACTCAATCACATTTTTAGATGGCAAAATCGTGGTGCAAAATGCACTTGAAGGAATTACATATTTTCTTTCATTAAATGATAAACAAAACATTGTACCATCACACTAGAAGGGGATTTCGTTTTTACATCAGATAACAAGCAATTCACTGTGCCATCACACCAGAGGGGAATTATGTTTTTCCTGTCATTAAATAACAAGAATTTCACTCTGCCATCACACTAGATGGGAATTACGTTTTTTTTTTTATCATTAAATAATAAACAAATGATTGTGACAACACATCATAAGGGAATTACTTTTTTCCTGTCATTAAATAATAAGCAATTACGGTAGTAACCAAAGGGAAACACGCAGGCAAGAAAAATAAAAAAACGTTTTTCCATTCTAGGATACCAAATATAAAAATGTAGACAGGGAATCAAATCATTTTTTTCCATTGTCAGAATACCAATACAACACAGACAAGAATAACAAATAAAAATGTTTTTCCATTTCCAGGTTACCAATACAAAAATGCAGACAGGAATCAAATCATTTTTCCATTGCCGGAATAACAAAACAACGCAGACATCAGTAAGAGAAACAAAAGGATCCAATGGTTAAAGTCATGGAATGATCACAGGGGTTCTATCAGTCATGGCATAGAGAAAAACCAACTAGGACACAAGATAATCCATTTTGTAGAGGTCCTTGTCAGATGGCGGAATCAACAACCAGCCAAGGACAATACAGAGGTAGAAGGCTGACAAGAACGTCCTTCGCTCATCATCCACGCACAAAAAAGCAGGGCATTGAGGTCCATAGGTCTACTAACGCCGAAGCGACGACCGTAGATTAGGCTCCTGAACGACTGCTTAGGTGAGGACTGATGAGCTAGGGACAAAGGGAAAAACAACCACAAACTTCACGAATCAATACACCCAAGGCAGTCAAAACATGCCAGGAATCGAAGGCTATCGGAGCCAATCAATCATCGAGATAGGCTAAGGAAAACTTAGTCAACAACTAGAACACTAAACAATCAATTTACTTACCCACTAAACATGCATATCCAAGCATATTACTACTACAATCTACCATATAAAATGAAGAAAGTGTACCGTTGCCTGATCGCCCTCTCTGATTTGATGTCCTACTCGCTCTGTGCAACACCTTCTTTTCGACCGGCGAGACTTCACCGGTACCTCCGAGCCAATGCTAGGGGTACTTTTCTTCCCTCTTAGCCCCCCGAGCTGCAAAGGGACCACCCACACTATCCAGAGATTCAGATAGCTCCCAGCTCGCCTGGCAAGGCCGAGCTACCACTCCTCACCGAGCTGGGTATCCCAACTCCCACAATCTAAGTTAGTCAAGTAGATATTTCTGCAGCGTAACGTTACACAAACATGAGAGATCCTTCATCCTTCTCCTCCCTTCATTATATAGAGTTTCTAAGTCCCTTACTTTCCTAAAATATCATTTAATTAAGTTTTTAAAAATTAAATCCTAAAAATTCCTCCCTGTACAAGTGTCACCCATCCCCTTCATTCCTCCACAAGTTAATTTCTTTAATTATTTAATTTCCCTTATTTCCCTCACCCACCTAGAGTCACTCCTAGAATTGCTCCTAGGTGTCCCCAAATTCTCTTATAGGTTTTAATGACTTTCCCCATTGTCAATTTGCTAGTTCAGTTTTAAATTAGAAAGTTCTTAATGGTAGATACCTTACTAAGTTTGACTTTCTACTTTTTCCTTTGAGTTTCCTTTTTTTTCATATGTTTCCCTCTTTTCCTAGTTTCCTAAATATTTTAGATTTCCCTCTTTCCCCTTTTCATTTATGACTCAAATTGGCAAGTGTAGAAATTAACCCCCTTTTTCCTTTTCCCCTTTTTAGTTAATAATTTTAAATTATCATAAATAATAAAACAATTATTTCCCTTTTTTTTTTAATTTTACCCGAACATAATTTTATGAATCATTTTAATTGCTTACCCCCTTATTGTTACAATATTTAATGAAGAGTATAATTATTGTTTATGTTGGTTTTTTTTTTATTTCTTTTTTTAAATAGATAGATAAAATTTTACCACTAGCATAATTTAGACTTAGACATTAAATTTTCGTGTTGGGTGACATTTTATTAGGGAATTTGTTCTTAAAAATTCTTAACACGTTATTCGTCCTAAGGCCATCTAGGTTGATTCCTTTATCATCAACAATGCAATGTACCCTTCAGGACGCACTAGGTGATCCAAGGGTGCCACTCGCCTTAATCTGTTTCCCTTGCGCGACGTACCCTTCAGGACGCACTACGTGCTCCAAGGGTTCCATTCCCTTCTTTCCATTTTTCTTACGCGACGTGACCTTCAGGACGGACCACGTGCTCCAAGGGTGTCACTCGCCTCTTGACTGACTTGGTAGACATAAAAAAACCCTCGAGTCAATACTCTGCCAAGTGAATTTGTGGGAGACTAAGGGCCTCTAAGGAATAAGGCCCCCACCTTATTGAGTGCCCCTTAGAATCATCTTGAGTGACTTTCGCAGTCTGCCCTCATGACATCGTGAGTCCTCTCGAAATAGGTAAATGGTAACATACATTTCGAGCCATGGCGGGAGTGTTAGTATGCTATGGCATGGCTGCTGTACACACCTCTCCCTCAACATATTTGGTAGTCATGCGTGACCCCTTTACTCCACATGTGAGTCTGGTCAGCAAGATATCGTCATCCTGCATCATCAATGAATCATGTCAGAATATATCCATATCATATCATCTAATCAGATGCACTAATATCACAGTAAAACAATCAAACCCCAATGGTACACTCCCCGACTCGATCTAGAGTCCAAGGGGTTCCCTCGATGCCTATGCATCCTCGAGGTCCAAAATCCTGCACACTTAGTAAAACTGAGTCAATTGCACCTGTCTATGTCAATGCAGTAATACAATATGTCATCAACCCATAACGCCTCATAATCAAAATCAAATGTTTTAATAGCATAATAATTTGGATCACTTGCGAGCAAGTGTCCTCAAAGAATAAGTTCTCTTAGTGCGCCAGAGAGGGATGTTACAAATGTTGAATGTGGCTTTTAAAAATGAGATAATGATTGTAATTTCACCACAAACCATGCAAGTACTTTTATTATTTTATTCACACTTTTCTTGTTTTTTAATTTGTTTTGTTGAGTGTGATTTGTAAATTTATAATGTAAAAAAGTAAGGTGTATTAATTTTAGTAATATTGTAAAATAAAATTGAAAATATTGTTTTCTATAACAATATATTGTAAATTGAATACATTGTAAAATGATTTGGTTTATTGATTTTAATAATGAAACATTATAAAATAATTTGGTATATTGATTTTAAAAATGTTTAGGTTGAGCCAGAAGAAAATGCAAAACATTTAATTGTTTTTTTATTAAGAATATAGTGAAGAATAACTTGATGCATTATTTTAAATAACAATACAATGAAAAATTTTTAGGTGCGCTAATTTTATCAATGACTCAATGAAAATAAATTCGATCATTAATAAACAATGCAAAACAATATAATGGTACACATATCTAATATATATATATTTTTTCGCACATTTCTTTCTTTAAGTTTGTGTTGTAAAAATAGAAAATAAAACATAATTTTAAGACAACATATTTGTTTATCCTTCATTACATATTTATATAGATTTCTTCCTAGTCTTGCACAAAATATTTTAAATATAGATAATACAAAGGTTAGAAAAATTATAAATGATTTACTTATTTAAATTTGAAATTCTTCTTTACCACAAAAATCAAGTAATGAAACAAGAATATCACTACCATTTATTTATTTGGAACTTTACCCATTAACAATGTGTGATCTCACTTTCTATATTTTCTCTTCATTGTTTCTTAACTATGTGAAGGCTACATGTGATTAAGATTTCTCTAAATGTGTCTTTATTTTATATGGAAAAAGTTAAAAGTTAAATCTAGAAGAAATCATTTAAAACTTATATGTAAATTAAAAATTTATTAGCTATAAGAATTGAGAATAAAAAAAACAATATTACCATTGAACATTGAAGAATAATAGGGTCTGTTATAAGAATTGAGAATAAAAAAAACAATATTACCATTGAAGAATAATATTCACTTTCTATATTTTCTCTTCATTGTTTCTTAACTATATAAGAATTGAGAATAAAAAAAACAATATTACCATTGAAGAATAATAGGGTCTGTTATAAGAATTGAGAATAAAAAAAACAATATTACCATTGAAGAATAATACTCACTTTCTATATTTTCTCTTCATTGTTTCTTAACTATGTAAAGGTTACATGTGATTAAGATTTCTCTAAATGTGTCTTTATTTTATATGGAAAAAGTTAAAAGTTAAATCTAGAAGAAATCATTTAAAACTTATATGTAAATTAAAAATTTATTAGCTATAAGAATTGAGAATAAAAAAAACAATATTACCATTGAAAGAATAATAGGGTCTGTAATATCTAGAGTTAAAAGAATGAATGGTATTTGATATAAACCTCCATTCTTATAAAATCCATAAGACAAAATGGTTAAGGGTACACATTAAGTTTGATTACTATGTAATACATATTATATTTTATTTAACATATTCATAATATCAATGTGTTATTGTTCACCTTCAATCTTTGAATGAGGGTTCATCCATCATATCCTCGAGAACATTCGTTTTAATTCTATAGTCAAAATATATATTGACGTATTCAATCACAACTTAAAGTAATTTATAGTTTTGTTGACACAATATATCAAATCCTTTCAGACTCAAATCTTCCTCAATTTTTCTATGTAAAAAGGATTTCATCTAGACATATTTGATTTTTATGAGAATTTGATATATTTACATTTAAAATAAATTTAGGTTGATTATTAAACATAGAGACTTTCTATATCTTAGTATGGAGGTTCCATATTATATTATATATATATATATATATAAAATGATCCCAAGCCAAATTCTTTCTTAGAATCACTAACTACTACTAATTTATATAAGATTCATCAACACATGGAGATCACAATATATTCAAGATGTAGAAGCACAAACAAAGATATGACCTTTTTATTATGAACAATATAAGATCAATACAATAGATGGCTGATCTGGCATAAACCTCAGATGGTCGTACAAGCAATAGATACGAGCTTCTACGAAATGCTCCCGACAATACAAAATAAGCCTCCAAAGACTGGATATACAATGAAGATTGAATCAAGCAGATTTGAGGCATACTAATGGTCAACCTCCAAGATGAAAAGTGCCACGTCCTGCTAGAATGTTGAAGCCCTCAATAATTCTTCCCTGCTACCAAAAGTGTCCAATCATCCCGAGAAATATGCCAAATGATAGATCGGGCAACTGTAAGGACAACCCAAATGTCCAAATTCTCAAATCTACTCTCAAGCCTCGTAGATCTGAATTCTTCCCTGAATGGTGTGCCCCACTGGATGACTGAAACCCTAGCTGGTTCGACCCTGATGAAGGAGGCCTCCAAATGCTCTGAAACTCTCCAAGAATATAGGTCAGGCTGTGAGAATCCTATTGGAGAAGTTTCGGACTCAGATCTCAAGCCAATCTCCCTAGATCTGATTTTTACTGAATCACAGGACGTCCCTTATGGCTCCAAGACATCACGATCTGTAGACAAAAGTAGAATGATGATAACCCTCCAGAAAATCCCTCAAACTGATGGTCTTGCCCCTACAAACAAAACCCAACTGTCGGAATGGCCCCAGGCCCTCAGGATAAGCTGGATCGAACCTCCCTCTAGATGATGGTGTGTCCTTGTTGGAAACACAAGAACAGTACGACCTACTACCTTCTGAAGAACTAAATGGAGATGGGTTGAGACTAGAATGGTGTGGAGGAGTCTTTCATCCTCGAGACCAAGCTGCGGAAGAAGGTGAGTGGATATTTCACCACTGAGTTGATCACAAGGGTTTGTACAACAAAACCACCAAACTGAATGCTCAAGAGCAATAGAAAATGCTAATCCAAAACCAGAATGAGTAATAGGTGCACCCCAGCCTCTTACTTATACTTTTTCCTTCTAATTCTCTGTTGAGTTAGGTTAAATCTCAGGGTTAATCTTTTATTCTTCTATTGAGTTATCTTTTACTCCTTTATCCTTTTCGTTTCTTAAGTCAACTTAAAAATATAACTTTTAACTTCTTGACTTCTCCCCCCCTCAATGTGAGACTATGACCTAGTGGGGGTGCCCAGGCCACTGAGTCTCCTCATCACCTCTCTAAGAGGTGGGGGGCATTACAGTCTCCCCTGCTTGAAATTGCTTGTTCTCAAGAAATTCCAAACCTACTTCTCTAACCACGTGCTCTAGCTCCCAAGTGGCATCCTCAATGGGTAAATCCTTCCACCTGATCATATACTCCTTGATGCTTCAGTTTCAGAGCCTCTTCTCTCTGACTTTTAACACCTCCTCTGGAATCAAAACAAGTTGTCCCTCCTCATCCATGGGAGGTAATGCCTCAATAGGCCTGACGTGTTAGCCGAGGGCTTTCTTAAGACATGATACATGGAAGACGTTGTGAATTTTTCTACCTTGTGGAAGCTCCGGCTCATACGCTACTGCCCCTATACTCTTGCTAACTCTGTAAGGTCCAAAGAAACATGGCTGCAGTTTCTTCGCTCCGCTTTTTTTAATGGAGGCGTGCCTGTATGGTTGCAACCTCAAATAGACTAAATCACCAACCTCAAAGGTACGATCAACTCTGTGCTTGTCTGCTTGGACCTTTTTCTAGTTTTGTGCCCTCTGTAAATGATCCTTCAATTCTCTGAGAATGTCTTGGCTCTATTGTATCTAATCATATACCATTGGAGCCCTGCTGTCACCAAATGCAATATCCACAAATGATGAAGGATCATAGCTATATAAAGCTCTGAATGGTGACATGCCAATGAACATATGTTGGGTGGTGTTGTAGCAATATTCTCCCAAATGTAACCATATGACCCATGCTTTCTGTTGTCCTGCTATGTAGTTTCTTAGGTAACCTTCCACCCATTTGTTGACTATCTCAGTCTGACCATCCGTCAGAGGGTGATAGCTAGTACTAGGAGTCAATGTTGTACCCACTAATATGAACAACTCCTGTCAAAACGTACTCATGAATTAGCTGTCCCTGTCACTGATGATGGTTTTGGATAGGCTGTGTAGTCTGAACACCTCTCTGAAAAATAATTCGGCCACCTGTGCTGCACTGAAGTCTGTGGCTATGGGAAAAAAGTGTGCAAACTTTTTCAACCTGTCTACCACCATGAAAATGCAATCTTTCCCCTATGCTCTGGGCAACCCTATGATGAAATCCATGGATTTACTTTCCTACTTGTGCTCTGGAATAGGTAGGGGCTGCAACAGTCCTGCAAGGTGTGTGTGCTCATCCTTGTTTTCTTAGCATGTAGTGCATTCTTTGACATGCTTCATCACATATTTCTTGAGGCCTTTCCATCCAAACCTCTCTCTCACCTGCATGTACGTCTTACGGATTCTTTGATGCCATACTACTGGTGAGTTATGACATGCATGTAGGATCTTAGCTTTGAGAGCTGATACAGGAACTAAAATGATCTGACCTTTGTAACAGATGAGGTCATTTATGACCCTGAAGTTGTCATCTTGTATTTTCCCATCCAACAGTTGACAAGCAAACTGATCCTTTGCATATTCCACTATCAAGTGTTCCTTCCAGTCGACTGACATACTGGACATGGAAAAAATGGATGGCCTTCTGGATAATGCATTGGCCACTACGTTGTTCTTCCCTTTGATGAATTCAATGTCAAAGTCATAGGCTTGTATTTTGCTTACCCATTTTTGTTGTCTTTCATTCAAATCCTTCTGCTCCAATAGATATTTA
>JZKD02S1890981.1:53869-65985 GCA_000966675.3 Picea glauca
ATTTTTAATTTTTTTTCTATCTGTTTCAATTAAATAACCTTCCTAAATCGTCATCTTAAAAAAACATTTAAAAAAAACTAAATAGGAATTATATAACATTTAAAAATAAGTTATAAAATAAATATTTTTAAATATGAAATATATTAATAATAACCTTTAAATACATATTTTTTAAATCTCTAAAATTTATAACTTCATATTATAGTTAATATTATATGATTTTTTTAAATGGGATCCACTCATAAGTTTCTTATTCCACTCATTAAAATAATAAATAATATAAATTATAAAACCGATTCACAATTTATAAAATAAACACATTCACTAGTAATAATTTATTTAGTGTTTAATAAAATATTTTTATTTAATCTTCTCTCTGTATTATTAAAACAAAAAGTTCATAAACACATTCACTTTTAGTAATAATTTATTTAAGGTTTAATAAGAATATTTTAATTTAATCTTCTCTTGACATTAATAAAATTAAAAGTTAAATATTAACAAAAAGTTTATAAACACATTCACTTTTAGTAATAATTTCTATAGGGTTTAATAAAAATATTTTAATTTAATCTTCTTTTTACATTAATAAAATTAAAAGTTAAAAATTTGATGTTGATTAATTTATGATAAAATACTAATAAAAAAAACTAAGAAAATTGTATATATGAGAGAATGGGATTGAAGATTTAAAGTGATTTATGAATGAAGATAAGAAATATGTTTTTTAATTATAATATTAAAAAACCTTCTAAAATAAAATACCATAACCTTCTTTTAATTTTATTTTTTTTGAATTTTCCATAATTTCTATTACGATCAAAAGTTCACATCCATATAAAATAGTAATTATACGTTACAAAATAATTTTTGTATTCCTCTATGTACTTAGTTTATATAAATTTAAAAGAAATAGATCATAACTTAACATGTAAATATAAATTAGAATTTGTTCTTTTCATTATAAATATGATTTAAATATGATTTGTTTTTTTCGTTCTTTTCATTATAAATATGATTATAATTTGTCTTTTTTAATATTGTCAAAATTTATAAACGAGTATTATTTATTTGGCAATGATTTTCTAATTTATTAATATAATGTATTTTATTTTTTTCAATATGATATTGAGGATAATGATGATTATTTTACTTAGGTCAATTGGTTTATTCTACCTTAAGAAAGTAAGCGATTACTTTCATTTCATTTCTTCTAAGATCTATAATGGGTGAAATCATGGAGGTGGGTAACACTTTCTTGACGACCGAACTAATATTATTTTTCGACCAAAAAGTGGAACGTCAAATCGAATGGTACAGTGACGACACCCTCAATTTGCATGTAAACATTTAGTCGGATGGATTTTTTCCATCCGGCAATATGATTTCGGCCGAAAGATATTCCGACCAAACCATTGTTTCGGTCGAAAGATTATTCGGCCGAAAGAATGTTTATATATCAACCACACGTCGATATTGGAATGTTTTTCTAACTTTGTTTGTGTAATAGAGCTTCTGCATGTGCCTATGTGCGTCTATGTGTTTGTGTGTGCCTGTGTACGTCTGTGAGCCTGTGTGCGTCTGTTTGCGTCTATGTGCGTCTGTGAGTGTGGGCGCATCTGTGAGTTTGAGCGCTTGGGCATAGAGTTCTGTGAACATTTAGGCATAGAGGTCCATGAACATTTGGGCGCAGAGGTCATGTTGGAGCAACAGTTGTAGGGGTGGCGCAGCGGTCGTGTTGGCGAGCGGTCAACGAGTCTCAGGTATTTATCCAAGTTTTTGTTTTAGTTTTTAATTTTTAATTGTAATTTGTATTTTAGTTTTAGTTATAGTATTAGTTATAGTTTTTAATTTTAATTTTTAATTTTAAGCTTAGTTTTAATTTTAGTTGTATTTTAATTTTAATTTTAGTTTTAGTTTTAGTTTTTATTTTCTGAGAAATTAAATTTATTTTTTTAAATTAAAATTTAGTTAATTAGGTGGTCAAACAGGGCAATGTCGTGGGCATGGCAACAACTTGGTCAGAGGGCTAGGCCCTCACAGCCAAGTCAAAGTCCAGTGGACTGTGACTTGGCCATGAGGGCCTAGCCCTATGGCCAAGCTATTGGCGTGCCCATGACATTGCTCTATTCAACGTAGGCCCACAACATTACAAGTAAAAAATTATAATAATTTTTTTTACAGAAAGAAAAATATCTTTAAATAGTTAATAAAATAAATTTGTTCCCAAGAGGACATTACAACTTAAATTAGCCTGAATGTTCAGTTCAATTAGGACATTACAACTTAAATCTGTTCAGTTCATGATTGTTCCCATCAATTAACCTTCACCAAATCTTTTCTAAAACCAAATACAACATCAATTACCTTCATGTTAGTACCTTGTTTACAAAATTATCAAAACACGAAAGAAACATTAACTAGTCTATTACAGTGAATATCGAGCCTATCATTATCCCTTGTACCGGTATTCTTTATCTTGTAGACACCTTTTCATAGTTCCCTGTAAGACTATTTGTGATTTTTGTAAAAAAAGCACCTTCCTCATCCAATTGTAGTGCTTCCTTGGACATCTGATCTGCAGCCTTGTTATATGTTCTATAAATTTGATGTGGTTTTAGTTGAATAAAACTTCCACACAGTCCTGATTTTTTCCATCCATGGCTGCAAAGTGAGTACCTATAAATTATTATCATTATTTTTTTTTTTAAATAAAAAAGGGGGAAGTACCTTCTTTATTAGATAATCACAAAACATAGACAAAAATATAGAGTCATGGCTTGCAACCACCAAAAATACTGCTGGTATCCGGAAACCAGTATAACTGAGGGGCTGATAGCAGTTTTAACAATAATACATATAGTTGAGAAGCCCTGTCCTTCCCGAAGGAAACCAGAACAGGGGATAATGGTCCAAGAGTGCGTAAAACATAAAAGCAGTAAACAAAAGCCAGGAAGCAGTAGAACCTAATCACCCATTGCATCGTCACCTTCATCCGCCTGCCAAGCGTACCTCGTAGGAATAGCAAACTCTTGCGTGCACAGGGGACACTTGTGCTGAGCTGGAGCTCTGGAGAATGCGCCGAGGAGGATGTCTAAACGCTGGCTCATGAGAAGCGTCCTGAGTTCCACGTCCGCCAGGTGGCTGCGTAGCTCGAAGACCAAGGCCAGGTGTTCGTCGCTAAGAAGAAAACCATGCAATCCGCCACCCGAGCTGCTGCGAGGGGCAGCCCCCGAGTCCATTTCCTCACCTTCACCCAAGTCAGCCGCGAACTTACTCTTCTCCTCGCGAATCTCACTGTCCATAGTCTTATCTGCGTGAAAATAAGGCAGGTCGTCCGTCCAGGGAACTTCTTCGATGATACAGCCTGGGATGTAATCTTCACTTATCAAAGCTCGAACAGAACTCTCCATGGCTTGGGGCGCCTCCATGCAGGGCAAGTCTCCAATGGACGGGTCCTCCTCCACTATGCAAGTGGGCAGCGCGACCTCGGGCTCGGCATCCCTAACCTTACTCAAATTAGAAATCAAATCTTCCCTACTGCATCCAGCCTTCTGCTCAGCAATGGTGTCGAGCAGCTTTCGCCGCTCTTCTCTTACTTTTTTACGAAGAATTTAGGATGCCAAAGAGAGAGCACATTCCAGATGCTTCTTCCTGCGATGCTGCGCCCTGTGGGCGTCCCAGGTCAAGCCCCGACGAGACCTGGCACGCTCTCGAACCATTGAAACCGGGTAGTGAATGCAAATACAAAGCAAAAACCGCGCAAGACTGAAAGTCCCAAACAAGAGCAGCAACAAGTGCAAATCCCGAACAAACCGCCTCGGACAAGGAGCAACAGCAAGAGCAAATCCAGAACAATCCGAGAACAGAGAGCCCTGGAAGGCCTCACCAAAGTGCATTGCAGAAATGGTGAACGATCGAGCGAATGACATAGCAAATGCGCTCTGTCCTGGCTCATAATCAAACTCATAACTAGACTTCATTGAAATCTGTCCTTCCGAATCCATGATCAGTTTGAGCTCGCGGGAGGAATAAATGGTCGCGCGGGGGAGCCTCGCCGTCGTATAAACCCTGCGAAGGCTAGCCCCCACTGTTAATGCTAATGTGTGGGTGGTTGCCATCCGCAGTTAAGCCAACACTTAAAGCGACTCTTAATGCGTGTCCATGTGTCACTGACCCTGTGTGTCGTGTCACCCCATCCGGGGGTGGGAAATCTCTGCTAGCAAGGTCTTTGCATCTCGAAGAGAGGGAAGTCTCTTCAGAAATTTTGGCCTGCCAGTGAATGAGATCTGCCTCTGAATCAATTCCAGTGTTGTCCAGATGGTCCGCAACCTTATTGGCTTCACGCCTTATGTGAGAGGGTATGAGAGTTAATTTGGGATGGATAAACTCACCAAAGTCTTCCAGAAGCCCGGAGAGTCTCCAGCTAGGGGAAATCCGCCCAGGAGGCATACCATGAAGGATTTTTGAGACGAGTAGAATTATTACTTGAGAGTTGCCTTCAATGATCATCTAGTGATACTGATGTTGGACTGCAATCTGGAGGCCTCTCAGGAGGCTTGTGAGCTCAGCTACGTTGTTCAAATTTTCGCCCAAATAACCTGCAGCCAGGTGGATAATTTGGCCTGCATGGTTCCGTAGGACAGCTCCATAGCCCGCTGGCCCAGGGTTCCCTCTAGAGGCTCCGTCAAAGTTGAGTTTGATGAAGCCAGAGGGGGGAGGGGACCAAACCGAAGGACTGCTATCCTTTTTCCTGTTGGCCTTTCCTTGAGTTTGTATGCAGCAGCGGAGGTTCCATCCCTTTAGAATAGGCTCCTCCTCGATCTTGCACTGATTATCTTCTTGAGTCCAATCCTTGCTAAGAATTTTTTCACGAATGAACCGTTTTATTCTTTCCCATGTGTTGGAAGAGGAGGACGATTTGGAGTTGAAAATCCTCTGGTTTCTTTCTTTCCAGATCGCCCAAAGTGTGAAGCCCGGGAGTAGCTGCCAGATGCGTTGGAGTATTGGATTGTGGAAAGAGAATATTTCCCAGTTGACCAGGGTGTCTCGTATACTAACACGATTCCTCTGGGAGAGTCACATAGATGTAGCTCCCCAATCCCAAATATGTTGATTGTAATGGCACATGTTGAGGAGGTGTTCCAAAGTTTCCTCACTTTGATGGAAAAGTGGACATCTGGAAGGACCAGTGAAGCCTCTTTTAAGGAGGTTGTCCCAAGTGAGGATACGATTTTGGGCCGTGAGCCAGAGGAAAAGGGAGACCTTGGGCCAGAAAAAAGGTTGCCAGACCCTGCTCCAGATTGGCTCGGGAGCTTGACTTGGGAGATTCAAAAGAAGGTGATAAGCTTCTTTGACCAAGAAAGTGCCTGAGTTGGAGTGCCCCCAGCGAATTATGTCCGCACCTTCTTTAAGCGGAATTTTCCTGTGTGACAAGCAGTTTTGCCACGGTAGCAGGTCAAAATCCTCCGGAATCTGAAGCTCTGTTTTGCTTAGTTTCCATTGTCACCAGTCCAACCTTACTTGATTTGGGAGCCAAAAGTCTTTGACCCTTTCGAGGCCTTGCTGCTGAAGTGTGAACTTGAGAGGTTGGAGGCTTTCCGCTTCATCAAGAGGGGGTAGTTGTTGCCAAGAGTCCTGCCAGAATTTGGCGCTTTCACCATTTCTTATTTCCCAGAAGGCATGCTGCTGTATTAGGGATCGATTCCGCCAAGCCGTATTCCAGATATTGGACCCTTGCCTCTGTTCATTGAATCTGATTAGTTGGTCATGTTACACGGTTGGTGCATACTTTTGCTTCCAGGGTTGTGCCCAGAGTTCATGGGGATGTTGCAGCCACCTCCACCACATTTTAGCGCCCATAACCTGGTTCATTTTCCCCGGGTCACGAAGCCCCAGACCTCCAATTTTTTTTGGTTTACAGACTTTATCCCAACCAACAAGTGCCCATTTCTTGTTTTTGAGGAGTCCCTTCCATAGGAAGTTACGCTGAAGACTTCAGATGGCTTTGATGACCGAGATGGGCGCAGCTAGAGCAGTAAAAAGGTAATTTGGTAATGCTTGAAGGACTGATTTGAGCAAAACAACTCTAGCTGCAATGTTCAAGGGTCTGAAGGTCCAGTTGTTCAGCCGATTGTCTATGGATTAAAGCAGACTGTCCCAAGAGATAGATCTCGCCGATTCACCTGTTAGGGGGATCCCTAAGTAAGTGGAAGGGAGGGAGCTTCTAGCAATACCTAGGAGTCTAGAAAGATGAGTCTGAACCAAGGCTAGCGTGTTGAAAAAGTAGAGTTTGGATTTATCCAGATTGAGAAGCATGCCAGACGCATCTGAAAAGTCAGAGAGGATTGAATTGAGCTTGGTGGCCTCTCTGACCATGGGAGTGCTCATAAGAAGAGTGTCATCAACAAACTGACTGTGCGAGGGCGTCGGATGAAGATTGTGGATTGGCAACCCGACAAGCCTGCCTTCAAGCACCGCCGTCTTTAGATAACGACCTAGGCCTTCCGCCATGATAACAAAGAGGAAAGGGGAGAGAGGGTCCCCTTACCTAATGCCTCTGGTGGGACGAAAAGGTTGGGAGGGTGAGCCATTAACAAGGATTGAGAGAAAGGAAAAGGAAGTGAGCTTGAGAATCTAATTAACCCATTGAGTCAAGAAGCCAAAGGCTTCCAGAACTGACCTCAAATATTGCCAGCTTAACCTGTCAAAGGCTTTTGAGAGATCGAGTTTAATGAGCATACCTGGCATTTTGCTCGTCTTTAAGGTGTGAATAACCTCATTGGCAAGAATGAAGCTGTCCATAATTTGTCTCCCTTCCACATATCCAGTCTGCTCATTAGAGATGATAAAAGGCAGGAGCGGTTTAAGGCGATTGGCAATAATCTTTGTAAGTATTTTGTATATGACGTTACATAGGGAGATTGGTCGAAACTGCTTCGGGTTGGTTTCCCTTTCCTCCTTGGGTATAAGAGTGATAAAGGTTGCATTTAAGGCAGAGAGAAACTGCCCAGACGATCTGGATTCTTCTACTGCCATCCATACGTCTTCCTTGATCATATCCCAACAATGGTGGAAGAAGTCCGTGGTGAAACCATCAGGACCTGGAGATTTTCCTGGGGGCATGTCCTTAACAGCCGAATCTACCTCCGACTGAGTAACAGGTCTCATCAAAGCAGTGTTCTCCTCCAGAGTAATCAGCCTCAGAATATGCTGAGTGACTTTTTGAATGGCCTCCTGCCTGTTTACATTACTTTTTGTGAGGAGATCTTGGTAGAAGGAGTTGAGCCTCGCCGCTATTTGGTCATGTTCTCTAATTGGAAATCCTTGCTCGTCCTCCAGATGGGAGATGCGGTTGATGTATCTGCAGTGTGTCATCGCCCTCTGAAAGAATTTTGTGTTGCGTTCCCCCTCCTTAAGCCATTGTATCCTAGACTTTTGCCTCCATAGGATTTCTTCTTGCTCTCTACAGGTCTCTAGGTCCTTGTTTAATCGATCCTCTTCCAACGCCAAGTCCTGTGGACGGGATCCTGCTATGAAATTTCACTGGAGCTCTTCAAGTTGACATTCAATTCCCTTTTTTCTGAGAAAAATATCTCCAAAGGTGGATTTGTTCCATTGCTTAAGGTGCACTTTGAAGTTTTTGAGGCACTGCTGAAACTTGTACATGTGAGTGTCGTGCTCTATTTCGGCCTGGGCCCACTAGGTGTGAGCTAGATGATGAAAGTCTGGGTGGGAGAGCTAGAAATTTTCAAAACAGAAAGGCTTGGGTCTAGGGGGGAAACCCGGGTCCATGCTGAAAACAATGGGCCAGTGATCCGACCATGTTTTTGGCATAATGTTTGCTTCCACTGTCGGTTCGCTTTCAAGTAGGGCCTCGGTCGTTAAAAAGTGGTCCAGCCTACAAGCTACATGATGGTTCCATGTTCTCTTATTGGACCATGTAAAGATTCCATTCCGAGTTTCTATGTCGACCAAGTTTAGTTGTTCTATTAGGGTAATGAACAGTCCGTTGTCCTGCTCCAGACGCTTTGAGCCTCCTACTTTTTCTTCCAGCGTTAAGATCATATTGAAGTCACCTCCAATTATCTAGTTCGGTGATTGTATTAGTGTCTGAATATAATGAAGGGATTGTATAAATCTCTCCTTGTCTTGAATGGCCTGCGATCCATAAACATTTGTTATTACTCCTTCCTTTGAGGAGGCAATATCTTTGAAGAGAGTTGTTAAGGTATTTCTGGTGGAGAAGGGATGAAGCACAGTGACCGTGAGCGGGTTCCAAAAAATGGCCAAACCCCCCGAGGCACCCACTGAGTCCTGGAAGAGGAAATCCCCCTTTCTCCAACTGTTTCGAAAAATATCTTCTGCCTCCCTACCTGCACATTTGGTTTCTTGCAATAGTAGGATATCTGGATTCTCTGTTTTGATACATTCTCGGAGGATCCGTTGCTTGGACCTTCCATTAAGACCTCTAATGTTCCAAGATATTATCTTCATCATGAGGATTGTGGAGGGGGGTGGAGGTATCCCTCCAAAAGCCTCTGTATTTGACCAGAGTTGATCATCAGGTGCCCTGCTTCCTTAATGAGTTGCTGGGCTGGTTTGCGTCCACGCCTTTTGTTTTCCTTGGTGTATTTTTTGGGCTCGTGATTGGGATCTGGCGCAATACCCAGCCTAGCTTTGGAGCCAGCAGATGTGTTAATAAACACTTTATGCACTTTCCTGAGTTGTTCTACTGGTAAGTGTTGTAGGTCTTTTTGGTTAAGTGCTTCTTCTAGTTTTTCTAAATCGATCTCTGCTAGATCCATTTCATCCATGATCATATTGGTGTCTTCCTCCCTACCATAAAATGTGGATGGGGTTGTACCCTTTGTATGAGAGGCTTGTGGCTCTTCAGTGCTTTTGCCTTTCTCTTGCGCTAGTGCTTGGAGGGGGGTCTGTACATCCTGCTCTATCGGTTGCTGGCTCAGGGCATCAAAGGAATTCTTAGATGGGACCTTTGGAGCCGCTTTGTGATTTTGCCTTTTTGAGGGAGTCTTTCGCCTGCCTATGGAATTGGTACATCCATCTTTATTCTTAGCTTCATAGGGTTTGGGTGCTGTGGCGTTCAAGGGACAGTCTCGGAACAGGTGACCGTGCTCGTGGCACTTCCGACAGCGGAAGGGTATGTGTTCATAATCAATTGTTTGGCTCCAGTCTTCATCCTGGTATTCCAGTGTGATGGATCTTGACAGAGCTTTCGATATGTCCATGTAGATACAGATACGGGCATATGAGGTGTACTTTCTTAATCTTGTGGCTTCTGAGGTTTTGACGTACTGTCCCACCATGTTTCCTATGCCCATGAGTATTTCTTCCAACCAGAATTCTTGTGGCAAGGAGTACAGCCTAATCCAGACCGGGGCTCTTGTGAAGTCTTCTTGTTCGGGACTGAATCTGTCGGTCCAGAATCTAAGAAATAAACCCGCTGAGTTGTAGAAATATGGCCCGTTGTCAAATATTCTATCTTTGTCTTCAATGTTCTAAAGAATGATTGTGAAAAAACCCTTGGAGCTGAGTTGGACCTCATAGTCTCATTTAGGGTTCCACCATTCCTTAATCCATCGAGTGAGATCTCTTTCAGTTGGCCAGAGGACCAGGAATTTGCCTATCAGGGCGTGTTCCATCATAAACTGGGTGTGTTCCCCCACTCTAGTCGATTTAATATGATACAAAGGAGGATTTTCTAGTTGGGGGATACACTTACCTGGCAGCCAGTTTTTGGACGCTTGTTGGTGTGATGTACTGGGGTCAAGTTCCATTTCCTTGTTGTTTCTTTTCTCCTGGGTAAAGAGTTGTTCCCTCAAATGCTCCGGCGGCTCGAAGGCTGGTCTCTTAGCACGGGAGCTGGATTTGTCACTGGCGGCCATATTGCTGTACGGGGGGGGTTTCCCCCCCTCACCGGAGCTCATTACGGAAAGTGCCGGGGACTTGTGGTCCTAAATCCTGCCTCACGAGGAATTGGGTAATCAGTGCTCTGGCGCTAGAGAACGCATCAGTTGAACACGGGTCGCTTGAGAAACGACGCGCTAGGGTTAAATTCTTGTTGCAGAGCTCCGAGCCTCCAACATTCTCAATTAAATTATTATCATTATTGAACCAGTCAATAATGAACTTTGAATCACCTTCCAAAATTAATCTTGTAACCTTCAATACATTTGCAAAATACAATATGCACCATAAGGCTAACAATCCTTCTTTTGTATTTGTCCCATACCCATAGTTCATTTTCATATTGAAGGTCCCTAAGGCTGGACATTTTAAAACAGACCTTGCCCCGCATTTTTTTCCCATGTCCTATGAGGCTCCATCAAAGAACCCTACTACATAATCCCAATCCAAACAAGGAGGTCTATCAATCCTTAAGTTTTTTAACTTCTGGACAGGTTTGTATTCTCCCAAGGCCTATAGGATGCAAGTACACACTCTGCCAAGGCTAGGAAACGTATTTTCAAATACAGAAATATTTCTGTGTTTCCATAATATTTACTTGTGGTATTATGACATTTTAGAAGTGTGTCAATCCACTTTATTTTGTGAGTATGTTACATCACATAATTTAGTATATACCATATTCTTGTTCTCAACATATCCCATATTACTAAAAGTAAAAATTCTAACATTTATTAGAATTAAAAAATTATAAGATTTACTTGTGGGGTTGCAACATTTATTTATGTAAATTAGAAAAATATTATACTTTAGAATGACCTATGCTACATTGTATTGTCATATATCAATTATAATACTTTACGATTGCAACTAATAAATTCCATCAAGATTCCAAATGAATGTATTATAGAGCTCACACATTTAAATTTTTAAATGTCCCATGTCACATACCATCCCAACAATCAAATTACCTATGATTGCATCCTTTCTCAATTGTAATCTTCAAACTTCTACCTCCCTCTCTCAATCTCTAGGAATTCATATTCTTATGGCCCATATCTAAGAGATAGTTACAATTGTTCCTCTTCTTTACGTGCCACTTGAACAATCAATTCAACTTCTACATGTCATTTGATGCCCACTTCCTAATGACAATGAATTGGTTCAATAGTTATTGTCGATGTACCATACACATGTTGTTTTTGATCTTGTAATCCCTTGTACATTTTGTCAATTAATTGAGGTTAATATATTCACCCTCAAAGAAACCATTAGGATTGATCTATTCCATGGTAACGTTGAGTGCTATTCTACCAAGAAATCGATAAACTTAGTCCTCAATCATTCAACTACTCATAGACCATACTACACGAAGAATTGACCAATTGACCAATAAACATTCTTAGAACCGTTTAGGTTTTTGTTGGCATGTTCTAGAAACATGCATCCATTATTTCCATTAATTGTCCATCAATGTGATATTCAACTCAATTATGCATAGTTCAATAAATCTATCACTTCCATATTAGGTCGGTTCTCTCCTAGTGGAACTTCCTAACAAAACTTAGTACTTAGTTGCGCTGTGACCTAATTGACTATTTGACTTCTTACATGATTCCTTATGATTCCTAGGAAATGTTTAATTTGTGTTCTCAAATTGCTTTAATATCATGATTGATCTCGACATATTTGTGTTTCGATCATGGACTTGTGGAGAAAATATACCTGTATATCAAAATTTACAAAGACATACTTCAATAAAGATTAGTAATTGATAATGAAAATTGTTTTACAAAATAAATGACTTCTAAAAATACAAGTCAAAGGGTGAGTCAAGTAATAAGTTGTGACTTTTAATTGGATATATTAATTGGGTCTAGCTCAAGTGTTAGAGAGGACAATTTTGTATCTACCCCACCTAGGACCAATCTGCACTTTTGACATGTTTTCCTTTGATGAGAAGACTATTGATTAGGACTCTTCCTTAGTTAATTTTTTATTGGGGATGGAAAGGTAACAACAATCTCATTCTAGCACATATTTGTGTGTGTAACCTCTAACCAAAATTTTGGTTGGTAACCTACCAAAAGTACTCAGTTGTTTATCTAGTGGAAATATGTTGGTAACCAAGAGAGAATCTCTCTCTCTCTCTCTCTCTCTCTCTCTCTCTCTCTCTCTCTCTCTCT
>JZKD02S1890981.1:67156-77712 GCA_000966675.3 Picea glauca
AGCTAGCACATACATAACTCACACATAGACGATAATAACAAGTGATGTTCCTTATATGCATATTTTTAAAATGTTCATGTAACTAATCATGCATACAAATAAATAAAGTAAATCATCGGGATCCCTTTAAACCCTTAATTCCATCTCGCATCTCCCATCCCTTCCTTTATTGAAATATGTGGGAGTTTTGAAAATATTTAACTAACTCTAGAGATAATCCAAATGCGAAATCTTCAAACCTTTCGACCTAATATCTCTAATAGACAACTAGTATTTGTCATCATATTACTATTTGTAGAAATTTATATTAGGAATACGAACAACCCTCATACAACATTTGCACCATAAGGAATAAGGAATATATATGAACTATAAGGAATATATATTATATCTTAGTGGATTGAACCATGTTCAAATAATATGCACATGCTATTGAGTTAATTTTGGATAGTTATCCACTCAATGTGGAAATCCCTTAGTTTATAGTACACAATTAGGTCCCTTTATGTAACTTTAGGTGACCATAAAGTATTTCACAGTTATGTATTTAGTTCAACCATATCCACAACTATAACATCCCGCTCTAGCACATAGAGAAAACTTATTCTTTGAGGACACTTGCTCGCAAGCGATCCAGACTATTATGATATTAAAACATTCATCCTTGATTATGATGTGTTATAATAGATGACATGATGTTTTACTGCATTGACATACACAGGTGCTATTGACTTGGTTTTACTGAGTGTGTAGGGTATTGGACCTTGAGGATGCAGAGGCATCAATGGAACCCTTGGAATCTGGATCGAGTCAGGGAGTGTGTTATTGGGGTTTGATTGTTTTACTATGATTTTAGTACATTTGATTAGATGATATGATGTGCACATGTTTGACAGGATTTTTGATGATGCAGGCTGATGATAGCTTGCCGACCAGACTCGCATATGGAGTAAATGGGTCACACATGACTACTAGAGAGGTTGAGGGAGAGGTGTGGACAACAGCCCTGCCACAGCCTACTATAACTCCCGTTGTGGCTCGAACTGTAGGTTAACGATTACCTAGTTCGAGAGGACCCACGATGCCATGAGGGCAGACTGTGATAGTCGCTCCCGATGATTATAAGGGGCGCGTAATATGGCAGGGGCCTTATTCCTTAGAAGCCCTTAGTCTCCCACAAGTTCACCTGGTGGAGTGTTGACTTCAAGGCTTATTGATGTCTACCAATCAGTCAAGAGGTAAGTGACACCCTTGGAGAACGTGGTGCATCTAGAAGCTCACGTCGCACAAAAGAAACAAAAGAGGCGAGTGGCACTCTTGGAGCATGTAGTGCATCCCGAAGGGCACGTTGCGCAAAAGAAACACTAGAGGTGAGTGGCACCCTTGGAGCACGTAGTGTGTCCTGAAGGGAACGTCGCGATGATGATGATAAAGGAACAAACCTAGATGGCCCTAAGACAATTAACACATTAGGAATTATTAAACAACTTTCCTAATTAAATGTCTCCCAGCTCAAAATCAATGTTCTAAGTCTAAAACTTCTCTAGGGGTAAAATTTTGTCTAACCTTAAGAAAAATACCCTATAAAAATAAAAATAAATTAAACAAAAAAAAAAAACCACTTAAGTAATAGTTTAGTCTTCATAAAATATTTGGGGTAAAATGAAGAGAGTAAGAATTTAATTAAAATCAGTGGATTTAAATTTGTAAAGAAGAATTTAAATTATTTAACTCGTGAAAGTGTAAAAGATATTAAATTATTAATAAAAAGGAAAAGTGGTTAATTTGCGCAACTGCCATTTTTGGCTCTAATAAAAAGGGGAAAGAAGGGAATAATAAAAATTTGGGAAACTAGGGAATGGAGGTGACATAAAAAGGGAAAGAGGGAACTTATGGTAAAAAACAAGAGGTCAACTTAGTAAAGAATCTGCATTCAAGAACCTTCCAATTTTGAACTGACTTGGCATTTTCACTTTAGGGAAAGTATTTAAAACCTATGAGGGAATCTAGGGACACCTAGGAGAAAATTTAGGAGTAACTCTAGGTGGGTGAGGGAAATGAGACTTTTATTAATTTAAGGAAAATAGTTAATGGATAAATGTGGGGGATGGATGACACTTGTACGAAGGAGAGTTTTTAGTATATTTTTATTAAAAATTAAATTAAATTAGATTTAGGGAAAGATGGAAGTTCTAAAGCTCTAGAAAAGAAAGGGAAGAGAAGGAAGAAGGGGGATTGACTGTTAGCGTAACGTTACGCTGTCGGATTAGTGACTTGACTGATTTACTTGTGAGGAGTTGGGATTTCCCATCTCGGATAGGAGTGGTAGCTCAGCCTTGCGAGGCGAGTTGGGAGCTACACGTACCATCTGGACAGTGCGTGACTCCTTTAGGGCTCGGGGGGCTAAGGGGGAAGTAGAGTATCCCGAGTGTTGGCTGGGAGGTACCAGTGAGGTCTCGATGGTCGGCGAGTAGGAGCGGCACGGAGCGCGCGGACGACACTCATAGTAAGCGATAAAGCAATGGTATGATTGTATTTTAATAGATTGGAATGCATTACGACTTATGTTGGGATTGGTATATCGGTGTAAATGTATTGTTTGGCTATTTTTATTTATTTACTCGGCGATCACAATTGTAACTGCTACAGCTGTTGTTTTTATTTGAAATTTCTCATGCGATACAGTATTATTATTTGCAAATTATGTACAATTTTATATTCTATAGGTTTCTTGGGTATGAATTACAACTAATAAACTATTGTAGAACCTCATGTTAATAAAAAAAAAATTACCGTTGTTACTTACCTCGGCTATTTGTGAGATAATAAAAATTCTTACCACTGCTACTTATCTCTGTTAATAAAGATACTTACCTCCGTTAATTGCGAGATGATAAAATTTTTACTGCTTATTCTCATTCTATTTGTTTCTATGTTTGTTGGTGCCCAGTGAAAATGAGTTCTTGCGATTGAACCCTTGACCCCGGCTATGAACATCCAGACCCATTCAATGTAAATTTTCAGGATACTTAAACATTGCATGTCTGCTATAATGTGTTATAAGTTGTTGGGATTTTAGGGTTTAGGACTGTTGCTACTAGAAGTAGTGTGCTTGTTGTTTCAATTTTAGTGTCTCAGAGGGTGCAGTGAATGATGAAGTTCTAGCGATGCCATTAATTACTTAAAACTACATTGGACATCCTTCTTATTTACTTTTATTTTGTTTTAATGAAATAAATAGTATATTACTTGTACTAAGATGGACAAAAAGATGCATTGTATTATACAACTAGAGACACTGGAGGATTGCCTCTTCTGCCAATATTTTTTTGCCCCTACGGAGAATAATCCATACTAAAATCCAATGATCTGCATAGAGCATATAATGACAACCAGATTTACAGTAGGTAAGAAATTTACAAAACAGATTTAATACACACCAGGAATTACACACAGTGAGCATGCAGAGTTCGACAACATGAGTAATGCCCCGAAAATAGAGAAAACCATTAATTTGAGCAAGTTATTCAATGTACTACGCTACAACATTAATGAGTGGGAAATCAAACACCATAATTAACAACAATTTCGCATAAGAGCCTTTTCATTGAACACCAAAGACGGAACAAGAATTTTTTCACAAGCAAAATTTATCTTTCGTTATCCCATACAAAAAATGTAGAGTGATTGTTTCAGGTTTGAACTGAACCATAAATCATTGAATCCGCCCCTGCGCACTGGGTTGAACTCGTTTTTGTCCACCTCTGAAACCATGTGAGGGCACACCTCTATAATTATTGTTACGCCCTCCCTCTGCAACTGTTTAAAAATCGCCCATTCAACTCCTGCTAGCCATGAGAAGGTCGTATCCCTTCACCTCTGCAAATTTTGATTTAAGAATCGTATATAATTACCCATGCAACAACATGATGTATAGTTGTGAAAGGGATTCTCCAGACTCTGTCAGGACAACCTGCCATTGTTTCGTGATTTTCTGGCATGTGTGCAACAGTTTCCATTTTGACTTTATGGCTTGCACCCACCGCCGTCAGTTCGTCTCAGTATAAACATTGGGAGAGGATTAATTTCCAAAGATGCCTTCAAGGTATGATTTAGAATTCTTTCTTCAATCATTGAAATTGATGAAATTTATTCACCTCCATTTTGTTTTCTACCGTTGAAACAACTAAATCATTTGTTCAAAAAATTAAAACATCTTATTTGTTTCTGTCTTGTGAAGGGTATCCGATCTCTCATTGTTGAAAAAGGTAATTCTCCCAAGGGTTGTGATGTTTTTCATATTGTTCTTATTTATCAATGTTCTTTAGATCATTATATTTTAGTTGTATTATTTGAAATGGAATTCATCTTTTTTTTAAGTCAAGTTATGGTACTTGAATATCATCATGCAGTAAGATAATTTGTAATGTATTTTTTTTCATCATATAGTTGGATGATGATTAGTATATTATCTAACGGTTAAAATTAAAATTAATATTGTAGTTTTATTGTTATTTGATAACATCTAAAATGTATGGTAAGTGTAATTTGTTGCAAGGTTTTCGTAATATAAAATGTGAAGTGGTTATCATGTATGGTAAAGGTTATTGTAGTTTTGTGGTTATTTGATAACATATAAGATGTATTGTAATTGTAAATTATGGAAAGGTTATCGTGATATAAGCTGTACGGTTGTTATTATTTTATGGTAAGGTATTTATGCACAAAGCTAAAACAAGCCAGTATTAATGCCAGAGACATTACCATTAACCACCAACGAGTGGTCTTGATTTCGAACATGTTTGTTAATGTCCTTTAAATCTAGATTTAGATTATACCTTGATACCTTTATGCACTTGGGCCATGCGAAGACGGGCTCATAATGGAGGATGGAATAGACTATGTCAATTACCCTGCTTGTTGTATAAATTGTCATAGTCTTGAAATTTGATTAAAAGTACACCTCCCATGCAATACCGTAATGAGTAATTTAATGAGTTATTATTGATTCACTGTCACAAACTGCCTTAATGTAGATAACCTTGTTGACTGCAATCTTGATGGTTATGTTTTTATCATTGGCTTAGTAGGCTTGGTCATATTGTGTCAGGCGGGATGTAGACACCTCCATGTTCCTCAGAACAGTCGCCAGCCCTGAGACGCTAAATGGTTAAAATCGATGGGAACCTGGGCTTGAGTGTTGCTTATGTGTCTTAGAGGTCCTAACCATTGTAGGGTAGGATGGGTGGGTAGTTTGTCTTATTTATTTGTCGATTGATGATCGTCCTTGCATGTAGATACTTGATGTGCGTCTTAGGTCGTCATGTTGTGTTCATCGTTGTATGTGTCTTGTTCATCGTCAGGTGGCGAAGCAGAGTTGAATGTGTTTATTACCCTTGTACACATGCACGCACATTGTTTTTTCACTTTCTTAAAAAAAATAAAAAATTGTAATTGTCAAGAGCTTTGTCGTTGTAACAAGGAGGAACGTTACATATGGTATCAGAGTAGGTTCAACCCGCGACTTGGGATCGCTACGTCTTTCATTGTTATGATTCAATTCTATTTTTGCTAATTGAGTTGACTTGTGTGCGTGTAGGTAATCATGGTTAGAGGACGCCATGGAGGTAGACGATGGGGTGCTAGGGGAGGAGGAACGACGCCTCCAGTAGCATCCACACTTGAGGGGTCTAACCCCCAGGGAGACCAGAAGGTTCTCAGGCAGGAGCAGATAACAATTGGTGAAGTAATCAAAATGATGAGATCCTTTCAGTGCATGTTCGAGGCACTGATCATCCGTTAGGATAGAGATGAGGCCAGGGCACTGGCACCCGCAGAGGCTCTGCCATGCACATCGACCGTTAGTGGTAGCATTCACTGTGAACTTGAGAAGGTCAAATTTCTCGAGTTATTTGGTGTCCCAGATGGCTCAGCCGCCGAGGCATGGTTGGATAACATGGCAATGTGCTTTTCACTTCACGATTATACCTCCAACATGAAGTTCCACATGATGGTCTTTCAACTGAAGGGGAGCGCTCTTCTATGGTGGAATATGCTCCTACCACAACTGAACATGGTCGTTGAAGACGTGTCATGGGAACTATTCGAGGAGTGGTTCTGAGAGAGCTACCTTTCAGAGGAATTAATTGAGTGTCAGCTCAATGAGTTCAATGCCTTATGATAGGGAGGTCGTACGGTGCCTGAGTATGAGGCCTATTTTATGGAGCTGCTTCGGTATGCTCTGCACCTTAACACGAAAAAACTTAAGGTCAAAAAGTTCATGTTGGGCCTTAATGGAAGCATTTGTGCAAAGGTTAGGATTTTGATGCCTCAAACCTTACACAATGTCATCCAAAAGGCCCTCATAGCAGAGGAGGAGCTTATTAGTGGGGTTCATACCAAGACTCCAGCGAGACCAGTAGGGTAGGTTTCATCTGGAACACAACAACACTAGACACTAGCGAGACATACGTTAGGATATCATGGCTTCCAGAGGGGATCCACTTTCACCACACCCCGACGAACGCCACCTCAGCTACAAATACCTTATTAGAGACCACAACATCAACAACAACATCACCCGCAGCAACAACAGTTTAGGCATGTTCAACGGAAGAGATTAGGGTTCCAGGCCAGTGGGCCATCATCTTCTACTTCGAGTACCAAGACCACTGGGCCAAAGAAGGGGTGTTGGACGTGTGGGGAGCCACACTACTAGCACGACTGTCCTATGGAGAGGAGCAGAGCGTCCAGATCAGCCGGACCCACTACACTGGGAGATATGGGAAAGGCCCATCAGAGTCATGCAACGGTGAATAATCACCAGGCAGATAACTAGTTGACTGTGCTCGAGACGACAGGTACCATCGTTGACCAGACCCTTACTGTTTTGATAGATCCTAATGCTACCGAGAGTTTCATTTCTGGTGCGGAGCTAAAAAGGATTAAGGTAAAGGTAGTCAAACAGGACGAGTTTAGCTTCATAGAGATGGCTTCAGGATCCAAACAGAAGGTTGGAGGAAAGGTTATTGGTTGTGCCCTTAACCTGGGAGAGTTTGTCATGAGGGCCAACCTGTATGTCATGATATTAGGATCTTATGATGTCATGATTGGTATGGACTGGTTGGAGTCACATGAGGCGATACTCAACTGTAAGACAAAATAATTGAGCTTGGTCGATGATGAGGGACAAAGGCGTGTGATTTTAGGTCAGAACCAGGGAGTTTACCTAAGGTTCATTTCTTCCTTACAGCTATGGAAGAGTATGCGCAAGGGGTGCAAGATTTATGCGATCCTTACGTTAAATGAGAAGGGAGTAGCGGAATGTCTAGAACACCTTCCGGTGGTGAGAGAGTTTGTGGACGTGTTTCCGGAGGAGTTACCTGGGATGCCGGCGGACAGAGATTTGGAGTTTGCCATAGACCTAAAACGAGGGATTGAACCGATAGCAAAAACGCCTTATTGGATGTCGACCCTAGAGTTACAAGAGTTGAAAATGCAACTGAAGGAGTTGTTGGACCTGTGAATGATATGTCCTAGTGTGTCACCATGGGGTGCATCTATTATTTTCATACGAAAGAAGGAAGTATCATGGAGGCTTTGCGTTTACTACTATTAACTGAATAAGGCTATGATCAAGAATCAATATCCCTTGCCGAGAATTGATGATCTGCTCGATCAAATTTAGGGTGCGACAGTGTTCTCCAAGATCGATTTGTGATCAGGGTATCACCAATTGTAGATCAAGGAGGATGACATCCCTAAGACCGCCTTTAAGATGAGGTTTGGACATTACGAGTTTACTATTTTACCATTTGGACTGACAAACTCCCCAGGGGTTTTATGATTTTGATGAACAGGGTGTTCCGCGAGTACTTAGACAAGTTCATCCAAGTGTTCATTGACGATATTTTGATTTACTCTAGTACGATGGAGGAGCATGAAGAGCACTTGTGCTTGGTACTACAGTGTCTGCGAGAGCACAAATTGTGTGGGAAATTGTCCAAATTCTCTTTTTATCAATTGAGGATTCACTACTTAGGGCAAGTCATCTCCGGCGAAGGTATCGTCGTGGATCCAGCCAAGGTCGAGGCTATTATGGAATGGCCTGTGCCGACGAATGTCATGGAAGTGCGTAGATTTATGGGTTTAGCAGGATACTATCGACGATTTGTCGAGGGATTTTCGAAGTTAGAAGTTTGTTTGGATTGAGAAATGCACGAAATTTTTTCGGAGGCTTAAAGAGTTGTTGACGACAATGCCGATACTAAAGGTCCCTGACATGGATGCAGACTTCTTGGTATGCACAGACACATTCAAGGAAGGTTTAGGCAGAGTCTTGATGCAAGACGGATGAGTGCTTGCTTACATTTCGAGGAAACTGAGTTCAGGCATGAGGAGAACTACGCAACACACGATTTTGAGTTATTAGCCATCGTATATGCCTTGAAGGTTTGGAGACACTACCTTGTTGGATGAAAATTTGAACTAAAGACTGATCATTGTGGACTACAACACATTTTTACACAAAGTGACCTGAACGCGCGACAACAAGGTTCTATTTGGAGTTAGGTCAATATAGTTGACGCTCCAAGATATTCCAGTAGAGGAAGGATAGGAATGGAAGATGGAAGTAAGTTAGGGAGGAAGGATGAATAGAAATAGTTAATAGTGTATGGAGATTTGTCTTATGGTGGAATTTATTGTTTTCCCTTATGAAAAGAAAATATGTATATATGTATATTCATAATTACTTAACTGAACTACAATTGTCTAAATAAACCTTGTTGGTAGATGGGCCAATTTATGGGAGGGATAAGGTGGTTGGGTGATTTATGAAGGGAAGGTGGTGGATAATGGAGGGGAAGGAAGATAAGGCAAGGGAGAGCTCTCGGGAAGGGGGATCTGAGGTGGAGGAATATTTTCATAAGAGGAGAGGGTAAAAATAGTTGGAGAGGGAAGGAGAAGGGAGGAACAGTTTGGGGACTGCATCTGTTTTATTGGTTTTCTTTACAGCTTACTTGATGACTACCACAGGGGGACATGTTGCTGGGAATTTTGGGCTTGGGGGATAGGAAACCGTAAGGAATCCTGGGGCTAGGGAGTTGGATAGGTTGTTCCTAGCTGGCTGGGAGGTTAATCAGTTTGGTCAAAGATTTAGTTTTGGTAGATCTTCAGAACAACATCAGTTTAAGGTAATTATTATCATTATTGTGTTGTTGTTCATTATTGTTGTATTGCTCATTATTATTATGTTGAACGTGTTGTTCATTATCATTATGCTCATTTTTTAATTCTGCTGAATAATATTATTATGTTGATTAGTGAATAAAAAAAAAATGATAATAGCATTTCTATATCTAGATTTTGTTTAGTAAGGCTATGTATTGACATACCTTACATATTATTTCTTAAATCCTAAAAAAATCATTGGAAAATTCAAATTCTCATTATCTTAATATATTAATAAGCATAATCCATTGTTTATCAAACATTTCTTATTATGAATGCTCTTATCAAACATCCTCCCTTTATTATTTCTTAAATCCTAAGGGATCATTTGGAGAATTCAAATTCTCATTATCTTAATATATTAAGAAGCGTAATCCATTGTTTATCAAATATTTCTTATTATGAATGCTCAAAAGATCGGTGACATTTTTCATTTTCATCACTTCATTCTCCATTGAGAATATGTTCAGAAATAATAATAATATGTAATCGAATGTTATCTATAATTGGTAGGGAATCTTCCAAATCTGTAGATTCATGAAGCATGGAGATGCATTATTGATAAAAAAAATCTATAATTGGTAGGAAATCTTCCAAATCTGTAGATTCATGAAGCATGGAGATGCATTATTGATAAAAAAAAAATCATGCCCAAGAAATATTTTACTTGAACGGATGGATACATGACATCACAATCTAATAATTTCCCAATTAAAGCAAGTTTCTAGAACACGTTATGTTTGTTTAAAATTTTCAACTTCAATTTTATTTTAGTTTATGGAAGTTTTAATTTAAAAATAAATAACTAAATAAAAATATAATTATATATTTTAATAAAAATATAATTATATATTTTATTTAAATAAAAAATATATTTTAGAATTAACTTATATTGCAATAGTTTCTAAAACATGGGAACGTGGATAAGGTTATACAAAACATATATTTATGAGTGATAATATTATATATTATAGAAAAATAAAATTACAACTAAATATTAATATATTTTAAATTTTATTTTAATTAAATTAAATGTTTATTTTATAATAATATTATTATATAATATATATATATTATAAATATTAATGATGATGATTAACATCCACTAAGACTTAATTGGTTTATCGAATCTTAAGAGGGTAGGTGATTACTTGTAATTCTTTATAATTTTGTTTTTGTGCTCGAAAAGCATTCAGAGAAGCTTTCCAACATCACCATACTTTTGTTGAGTTAAGAGGTTAGGAAGGTTGGTAGTGTGATCAATATTTTGAAAATGAGATCTAATATGGGTATAGGTTAGACAATCTAAGAGAAAGTGCTTTTCA
>JZKD02S1890992.1:13608-35447 GCA_000966675.3 Picea glauca
TTAAGTGGGGTAAAAGGAGGTTGCCCCCTCGAAAAGGCTTATTATCTGAAATTATCTCTTTTTCAAGGCGTTGAGTACCTTTCCTGAAGTTTTTCTATGCTATATTGATGTTTGGTTCTTAACACAATGTTGGATATGTCAGTGAATTTGAAAGTGAAGATGAAGCTGGACATGAAGGAGAAGAAGTTGCAGCAAATGAACCCCTACTCAGGGTTGTTGCAAGAATGGGTGCTAGGGCGAAAATGGACATGCCAGTATATGATGGAAACCTAGATGTTGAAGAGATTCTAGACTAGATTAGATCTATGGACACTTATTTTGACTATGAATATGTCGAGGAAGACAATAAGGTCAAACATGCCATCACAAGATTGAAAGGGCATGCAACATTTTGGTGGGATGAGCTACAAGATAACAGACGTTGCAAAGGCAAGTAGAAAATCAAGAGTTGGGATAGAATGGTCATGAATATGAAGGCAAAATTCATCCCCAAGGATTACCAAATCACTTTGTTTCGAAGGATGCAAAATTTGAGACAGAAGATGATGTCAGTGAAGGAGTACACTAAATAGTTCTACAAACTAAACATCAGGGCAGGTCATCGCGAAAGTGATGATGAAAAAGTTGCTAGGTATATGAATGGTCTACGATACGACATTCAGGATGAGATGAGCATGATGACCATCCGAGAATTCGAAGATTCTTATCAGATGGCTCTGAAAGCTGAAGAGAAGCTGAGCTGAAAGAAAGTTCAAAGAGGTCGAGGCAGAAGTCAAGCCATAGGTAAATCAGTTGCCTAGGATAGAAGTCAGAAACCCAAGGAAGACTAGAAGAAGCCTCAGACTCAGACTGAGAGAGGTGGAAGCTCACAGAGAGGGAGGTATGCTGAACACAGAGGACAGTATGCTGATAACAACACTTTTCCTCGCACTAGAGGAAGAGGATGAGGTAGAGGTGGAGTAATAAAATGCTTCACATGTGGAAAGAATGGACACAGATCTTATGAATGTCCAGATAAGAAGAAAGAAGGTGGTGAAACTCACATTGCTGAAGCACAGAGGTAAAATGTTGAGGCAGAGGATGCTGAAGGCGAGAGATCACTGGTGATGAGGAAGGTTCTCTTAATGCCAAAAAAAGAGGTGGAGAATCCAGTACAAAGGAACAATCTTTTTCAGACTACTTGCAAGACCAAAGACAAGGTATGCAAAGTCATCGTGGACAGTGGTAGCACAAACAATCTCGTTTCTACAAAGATGGTAGAAAAGATGGAGCTGGAGACTATTGAACACCCAAGTCCATACAGGGTTTCATGGCTACAAAAAGGACATCAGGTAAATGTCACTAAACAATGTCTAGTTGAATTTAAGATAAGAGGATATAACGATAAGATATTGTGTGATGCCATTCCCATGGATGTTTTTCATCTACTACTAGGTAGACCATGGCAATATGACAGGAATGTGATTCATGATGGGAGGAAGAACACATACACCCTAGAGAAGAATGGGAGAACTTGCATGTTGTTGCCGATTAAGGACAAGGAAGTAAAACCTGAAGTAAGCAACGTTGTACTCCTCATGAGTGGGAAGAAACTTCTTACAGAGGTTAAGAAGAAGGAGGAACCACAATTCATTGTGGTTAGGAAGCCTAAAATTATTTTGACCAGCACAAGAGTGGATGATCTACCAGAGGAAATCCAAGAGTTACTAGAGGAATTTGCTGATATAGTAGTGGATGAACTACCTTGTTCGTTGCCACCGATCAGAAGTGTGAGTCATCATATTGATCTCATACCTGGAGCTAGTTTACCAAACAAAGCAGTGTACAAACTGACTCCACAGGAGAATGAAGAGGTCAAAAGTCAGGTCCAATATTTAATGGAAAAAGGGTTGGTTAGAGAAATTTTGAGTCCATGTGTTGTTCCGACAGTGCTCAATCCAAAGAAAGATGGAGGTTGGAGGATGTGTATTGACTCAAGAGAAATCAACAAGATAACCATCAGGTACAGATTTCCATTTCCAAGAATGGATGATTTGATGGATTGCTTAAGTGGGGCCAATTTTTTTTCAAAGATTGATTTGAAAAGTGGTTATCATCAAATTCGTATGAGAGAAGGAGACAAATGGAAGAAATAATTCAAGACCAATAAAGGGTTGTATGAATGGTTTGTTATGTCATTTGGCTTAACAAACACACCAATAACTTTCATGAGGTTGATGAATGAATTCCTGAAGGATTTCATCGGAAAATTTGTCATTGTGTATCTTGATGACATACTGATTTTCAGTAAACGGAGGCAGAGCATTTGAAACATTTGGCTACAGTGATGAGGAGGTTGCAGCAAGAGAAGTTGCTGATAAATATGAAGAAATCCTCATTCATGAAGACAGAGCTCATTTATTTGGGTTTTGTTATTTCTGCAGATAAGATGAGGATGGATCCAGATAAATTGGAGGTGATTAAGAATTGGCCATCATCGAAGAGTATATTTGAGGTAGGAAGTATTCATGGATTGGCTAGTTTCTACAGGATGTTCATCAGGAATTTCAGTGGAATTAGTGCACCAATGATGGACACAGTAAAGAAGAGACACATGTAAAGAAGAGACACCGTAAATAACATGTACATCGATGATTCAGATTTTAAGGAGGTGTATGAAGCAACTGAGAATCCAATTCTCAGGGACAAAAGTCAATGGACAGAATACATGATCCAGGAAGGATTACTATTTAAGGGTAATCGACTTTTTATTCCAAAATGCTCCATGAGAGAGAATTTAATGAAGGAGAAACACAGTGGAGGATTGGTTGGGCATTTCGGTCATGACAAGAAACTCTCAAAGTTAAATGAGTCATATTTTTGGCCAAGAATGAGAGCAGATGTCAAAAGATTCGTGGACAGATGTAGAATTTGTCAGCATTCAAAAGGAAAGAGGTAGAATGTAGGCTTATATCAACCGTTACCCATACCAGAGAGGCCATGGGATGCAGTAAGCATGGACTTCATATTGGGGCTGTCGAGAACACAAAGAGGATTCGATTCGATTTTTGTGGTGGTGGATAGATTTTCTAGGATGGCACACTTTGTACCATGTCAGAAAACTAGTGACGCAACTCACATTGCGAATCTATTTTTCAAAGAAGTCATTTGAATTCACGACTTACCAAGGATAATAGTTTTGGATCGAGACACCAAGTTTGTGGGACACTTTTGGAGAACCTTATGGAAAAATATGGGAACGAACTTGTCGTTTAGTTCAACTTATCATCCTCAGATGGATGGACAGACAGATGTTGTCAATAGAAGTTTGGGAGACTTGCTGAGAAGTTTGATGATTGAACATCACAGTCAGTGGGACAATATTCTACCACAGGCGGAATTTGCTTATAATGATTCAATCAACAGAAGCACGGGGCAGAGTCCATTTCAAATTTTTTATGGCATGCACCCAAGGGGAGTTTATGAATTGAGGGATTCAGAACAAATCACAACTAGGAGTGCTAGTACAAAAGATTTTTCTGAGGCAATGAGGGAACTTCACAGCCAGGTGATAGAGCAATTGCAGAACTCGAGCCAAGAGTATAAGCGCAGAGCAGATCAACACAGGCGAAAACTTTAGTTCAAAGTTGATGATTTGATCCTTGCACACTTGAGAAAGGAAAGGTTCCCAAGAGGGACATATAATAAATTGAAAATGAAGAAAATTTGGACTGTGCTGGATCATAAGGAAATTTGGGACAAATGCTTATGAGATCGAATTACCCGATGGAATCAGAATTTCTCCGATATTCAATATCTCAGATTTGTACCCTTATAAAGATGAAGAAGCAGAGGCAGGTAGTGAACAACCATAGGTTTAGTGGACAAAACAGATGCCAGTTGTAGAGAAACCACAGATGGAAAGCATACTGGACAAAAGAGTTAGCAAAAGGACCAGAAGAAGGGAATATTTTGAATACTTGGTCAAATGGAAGGGACATCCATTTGAAGATGCCAGCTAGGAAAATGAGGCAGAAATCCAAAAGCATGGATAGACCATGCGAGAGCTCATGGACAAGAGCCCATGAAAATTTTCAAGCGAGGGAGTATGATGCAGTAGCAGTGCCAACAACAAGCGAGCGTGGGACAAGCGCCAACGCATTTTGGCACATGATGAATTGTTTGAAATGTTTTGAAGTTTGATATGCCAAACATCAATGTAATAGTTAAGAGAGTGAATACTTCCATATTGTAAGCAAATCTTGAGCGATCCGCTCTCATCTGTAAGATGTAAAGGCATTTATAGGCAGTTAATGTAAGTACGTAGAATTTAATTCTAGATTAGACAGTTTTAGGAGCGAAGGGAAAACCAACTATAGACACCCTCATATTGCATCATTTGTATTATTAGCAACAATTATCAATCAAAGATAGGATAGGAGAGCAGAGAGTTGTGTAGAGTAAAAAACCCATGTACAAAAGTTCTGGATTAATACAAAGATCTTTGGTCTAGAATCATGGTGTTCAATTGCTTTCTATGTTTGTACATGTTGATTGATATATGCTTGTTTACTCTCTATTATGAATTTTATTTGATGCGTGAATGTATGATTTCATATTTAATGGTTGAAGACTGAAAGAGAGAGAGTAAGAGAATGAGTTTCAATTGTTTCTCTATTTGAGCCATAATTCCTGCAAGGAGTGCAGTGAAGTGTCTGCAAGGAGTGCATTGACAAGGGTTCAGAGTTTCATCTCTGAAAGATCAGTAGAGATAACAATTACTCTCATTTTCCACAGAAGTGCAGGTGGAGCACAGAAACCATGCAAGATGTGCGCAGGTTGGTTGTAAGTTAGAACTTATCGACCTAGGGGAGAATTGAAGGGTTGTTGTTGTAAAGAGAGTGCGCAGAGTCTAAGAATTCAAATACTTGGAAGTATTTGAAGGATTTCCACTAGGAGTGCATGAAGGAGTCTTCTTGAAGACTCAAGTTGTGTTAAAATCTCAGAAGAGTTAGTGCCTTGAAGTGTTGGAAGAAGGCGCAGCGACGTTGTTTGCAGGTGGACAAGTTTCATGAAAGAATACCTGTTCCATTTCACAGGAGTTGTCAAGGAGGAATCGGACAATCGAAATTCTTCATAGAGAATTCGCGAAGTCTCGAGAGCCATCAGATATTGTAGAGGAGAAAGGAGGGTTACGGAGAGTGTTTTTTTTTCTTTCTAAGTTAAGCTCAGAAAAGATAGAGTCATAGGATCTGAGCCAACAAGGGGTCGTTAGATCATTCACGTAATCTCATTTCGGGGTTTCACGAGTGGGAGAACCGAAAGCCTTGCAATGAGATTCGTGAAATCATGAAGTGCGAATTCCCAAAAGGAGAAAAAGGATTTAAAGATCATGGACAATGGAGAGTGGACAGGTGGCATACCCCTTGACATGGAGGTCATACCTTCATTGACCATTTCGGGGTTTCGTGGGTTGAAGAACCGAAAATTTAGCATCAGGATTCGTGAAATCGCGAAGTCCAAAATTTTGAAAAGGCAGGAAGTTTTGTTGTGGTCCAGAACTAGGAACGTGTCAGAATTTGACATTTCAGGTTATGGTATTTGGAGAGTCGAGGCTTTTGTCCCAAAAGTGCTGAAGTCACGAGTTGTGATAGGGAGTAATGAGGAGTTCTGGATCTCGACACTTCGTGTGTCGGGATACAAAGGAGGCAACGCTTGGGGAGTGAAGTCGCGAAGTTTTGAAGCTAGGAACGAGAGACACATGGCAGAACCACAAGGTGGGCCCAGGTGATAGACAGACAGACACATGTCACCTAGTGGAAGGACTCAAAACTCCGTTGACTTCTCACCTCTTAGGAATTTGCGAGATAAGAGCACGTGAACTTGACGCTACAAATCGCGAAGTGGCGAGTAGCGAGGGGTGCTAGTGATAATACTAGACAGTGGTCACGCGCGAAGGGCACTGACATAAAGGATCCATATCCGTATCGGCATTTCGGGTATCGTGAGATTGGAAAGGAGAAGTCGAGAGCTTCGACTTGCGTACTTCTGAAGTCGCGAAGTTGGGACAAGGACTTTGGGGTTAGGCCTTTGGTCATAGCGTTGTGGTCGCTTGGAAAAGGTGGAGCTCATTTCTAGTGTTGTTCACATAGGGAAGCTTCCGAAAGGACCCGTGGATCGATTGAAATAAGATTCCAATAGGGAATTGAAAGAGCCGATTCGGCTCAAAGGAGACAAAGAACGATCCTGTGAGCGGACTTCGGCCTGAGGTGCAGGGGAGGTGTGCGTTAGTTTGGTATCAGAGCCTTAGAAAGATTTCTTTTCTTTCTGTAGAAGGGAAAATAAAGATTCACCATGCCACCAAGAAGAAGAGAGGGGCAAACACCCGATCCACCAGAGGAGAGGAAAATGCCAAGAAGAACTTAGAAGGGGTAGACAGATGCCTAATCCCGCCATGGAGAGAGAGATGCATGAACTATGCACTAGACTCAAGGACATGGAGACAACATAGAGGCACACAACCGATGTTGGAGATGTCAGTGAATTTTAAAGTGAAGATGAAGATGGACATGAAGGAGAAGAAGTTGCAACAGAAGATGCAGCAAATGAACGCCTACTCAGGGTTGTTGCAAGAATGTGTGCTAGGGAGAAAATGGACATTCCAGTATATGAGGGAAACCTGGATGTTGAAGAGCTTCTAGACTATATTAGAGATCTGGACACGTATTTTGACTATGAAGATGTCGAGGAAGACAAGAAGGTCAAACATGTTGTCACAAGATTGAAAGGGAATGCAACATTGTGGTGGGATGAGCTACAAGTTGACAAACATTGCAAAGGCAAGCATAAAATCAAGAGTTGGGATAGAATGGTCGCGAAGATGAAGGAAAGATTCATCCCCAAGGATTACCAAATCACTTTGTTTCGAAGGATGGAAAATTTGAGACAGAAGCTGATGTCAGTGAAGGAGTACACTGAAGAGTTCTACAAACTAAACATTAGGGCAGGTCATCGTGAAAGTGATGATGAAAAATTTTCTAGGTATATGAATGGTCTACCATACTACATTCAGGATGAGATGAGCATGATGACCATCCGAATGGTGGAAGATGCTTATCAGATGGCTCTGAAAGCTGAAGAGAATCTGAGCCGAAAGCAAGGTCAAAGAGGCCGAGGAAGAAGTCAAGCCAGAGGTAAATCAGTTACCCAGGATAGAAGTCAGAAACCCAAGGAAGACTGGAAGAAACCTTAGACTCAGACTGAGAGAGGTGGAAGCTCACAAAGAGGGAAGTATTCCGAACAGAGAGGACAGTATGATGATAACAACACTTTTCCTCACACTAGAGGAAGAGGAAGAGGCAGAGGTGGAGTAATAAAATGATTCACATGTGGAAATAATGGACATAAATATTATGAATTTCCATATAAGAAGAAAGAAGGTGGTGAAACTCACACTGCCGAAGCACAGAGGTGGAATGTTGAGGCAGAGGATGTTGAATGCGGGAGATCACTAGTGATGAGGAAGGTTCTCTTAACGCCAAAAAAAGATGCGGAGAATCCAGTACAAAGGAACAGTCTTTTTCGAACTTCTTGCAAGACCAAAGACAGGGTATGCAAAGTCATCGTGAACAGTGGTAGCACAGATAATCTCATTTCTACAGAGATGGTAGAAAAGCTGGAGCTGGAGACTATTGAACACCTAAGTCCATACAGAGTTTCATGGCTACAAAAGGGACATCAGGTAAATGTCACTAAACAATGTTTAGTTGAATTTAAGATACGAGGATATAAAGATAAGATATTGTGTGATGTCATTCCCATGGATGTTTTTCATCTACTGCTAGATAGACCATGGAAATATGACAAGAATTTGATTCATGACAGGAGGAAGAACACATACACCCTAGAGAAGAATGGGAGAACTCACATGATGTTGCTGATTAAGGAAAAGGAAGTAAAACCTGAAGTAAGCAATGTTGTACTTCTCATGAGTGGGAAGGAACTTCTTACAGAGGTTAAGAAGAAGGAGGAACCACAATTCATTGTGGTTAGGAAGCCTAAAATTATTTTGACCAGCACAAGAGTGGATGATCTACCAGAGGAAATCCAAGAGTTACTAGAGGAATTCGTTGATATGGTAGTGGATGAACTACCTTGTTCGTTGCCACCGATCAGAAGTGTGAGTCATCATATTGATCTCATACCTGGAGCTAGTTTACCAAACAAAGCAGCGTACAAACTGACTCCATAGGAGAATGAAGAGGTCAAAAGACAGGTCCAATATTTAATGGAAAAAGGGTTGGTTAGAGAAATCTTGAGTCCATGTGTTGTTCCGATAGTGCTCAATCCAAAGAAAGATGGAGGCTGGAGGATGTGTACTGACTCAAGAGAAATCAACAAGATAACCATCAGGTACAGATTTCCATTGCCAAGAATGGATGATTTGATGGATTGCTTAAGTGGGGCCAATGTTTTTTCAAAGATTGATTTGAAAAGTGGTTATCATCAAATTTGTATGAGAGAAGGAGATGAATGGAAGACAACATTCAAGACCAATGAAGGGTTGTATGAATGGCTTGTTATGCCGTTTGGCTTAACAAATGCATCGAGCACTTTCATGAGGTTGATGAATGAAGTCCTGAAGGATTTCATTGGAAAATTTGTCATTGTGTATCTTGATGACATATTGATTTTCAGTAAAACAGAGGTAGAGCATCTGAAACATTTGGCTACAGTGATGAGGAGGTTCTAGCAAGAGAAGTTGCTGATAAATATGAAGAAATCCTCATTCATGAAGACAAAGCTCATTTATTTGGGTTTTGTTATTTCTGCAGATAAGCTGAGGATGGATCCAGATAAAGTGGAGGTGATTAAGAATTGGCCATCACCGAAGAGTATATTTGAGGTAAGACGTTTTCATGGATTGGATAGTTTTATAGAAAGTTCATCAGGAATTTCAGTGGAATTAGTGCACCAATGATGGACACAGTAAAGAAGAGACACAAGTCTTTTCATTGGACAAAAGAAGCTGAGAAAATCTTCAATTTGTTGAAAAGGAAAATCACGGAACAACCAATTCTGGTGTTACCAAATTTCAAAAAGACATTCCAAGTAAAATGTGATGCAAGTGGATTTACAATAGGGGTAGTCTTGAGTCAAGAAGATAGGCCGATAGCATACTTCAGTGAGAAGTTGAATGAAGTGAAAGTGAAATACTCTATGTATGACAAGGAGTTCTATGCTATTATTCAGGCATTGAAGAAATGGAGACACTATTTGATTCCTAAGGAGTTTGTCTTATACAGTGACAGCCACGCTTTGCAATTTGTGACTCAACAAGAGAAGTTGAATCAAAGACATGTTAAATGGGTTGAATACATGCAAAACTTTACTTTTCTAACTAAGCATATTTCTGGAACTGCTAACAAAGTTGTTGATGCTTTGAGCAGGAAATGTTTGTTATTGTAGGAGTTCAGAGTCAAAACTTTGGGTTTTGATGATATCAGGAATATGTACAAAGATGATCCAGATTTTAAGGAGGCATATGAAGCAGCTGAGAATCCAATTATCACGGACAGGAGTCAATGGACAGAATACATGATCCAGGAAGGATTATTGTTTAAAGGTAATCAACTTTGTATTCCAAAATGCTCCATGAGAGAGAATTTGTTGAAGGAGAAACACAGTGGAGGATTGGATGAACATTTTGGTCATGACAAGACGTTCTCAAAGTTAAATGAGTCATATTTTTGGCCAAGAATGAGAGAAGATGTCAAAATATTCGTGGACAAATGTAGAATTTGTCAGCATTCAAAAGGAAAGAGGCAGAATGCAGGCTTATATCAACCGTTACCCATACCAGAGAGGCCATGGGATGCAGTAAGCATGGACTTCATATTGGGGATGTCGAGAACACAAAGAGGGTTCGATTCGATCTTTGTGGTGGTGGATAGATTTTCTAAGATGGCACACTTTATACCATGTTAGAAAACTGGTGAAGCAACTCACATTGCGAATCTGTTTTTCAAAGAAGTCATTCGACTTCACGACTTACCAAGGAGAATAGTTTCGGATCGAGACACCAAGTTTATGGGACACTTCTGGAGAACCTTATGGAAAAAGCTGGAAACAAACTTGTTTTTCAGTTCAACTTATCATCCTCAGACGGATGGACAGACAGAAGTTGTCAACAGAAGTTTGGGAGATTTGTTGAGAAGTTTGGTGACTGAACATCATAGTTAGTGGAACAATATTCTACCATAAGCGGAATTTTCTTATAATGATTCAATCAACAGAAGCAAGGGGTAGAGTCCATTTGAAATTGCTTATGGCATGCAGCCAAGGGGAGTTTCTGAATTGAGGGATTTAGAACAGAATGCAACTAGGAGTGCTAGTGTAGAATATTTTGCCGAGGCAATGAGGGAACTTCACAGCCAGGTGAAGGAGCGATTGCAGAACTCGAGCCAGGAGTATAAGAACAGAGAGATCAACACAGGCGACAACTTCAGTTTGAAGTTGGTGATTTGATCCTTGCACACTTGAGAAAGGAAAGGTTCCCAAGAGGGACATATAATAAATTGAAAATGAAGAAAATTTAGACCATGCCGGATCATAAGGAAATTTGGGACAAATGCTTATGAGATCGAATTACCCGATGGAATCATAATTTTTCCGATATTCAATATCTCAAATTTGTACCCTTATAAAGCTGAAGAAGCAGAGGCAGGTAGTGAACAACCAGAGGTTCAGCGGACAAAACAGATGCCAGTTGCAGAGAAACCACAGATGGAAAGCATACTGGAGAAAAGAGTTAGCAAAAAGACCAGAAGAAGGGAATAGTTTGAATACTTGGTCAAATGGAAGGGACATCCAGTTGAAGATGTCAGCTGGGAAAATGAGGTAGAAATCCAAAATCATGGATAGACCGTGTGAGAGCTCATGGAAAGGATCCTATGAAAATTTTCAAGCGAGGGAGTATGATGCAGGAGCATCGCCAACAACAAGTGAGCATGGGACAAACGCTAACGCATTTTGGCACATGATGAATTGTTTGAAATGTTTTGAAGTTTGATACACCAAACATCAATGTAATAGTTAAGAGAGTGCGTACTTCCATATTGTAAACAGATATTGAGCGATCTGCTCTCATCCGTAAGATGTAAAGACATTTATAGGAAGTTAATGTAAGTAGGTAGAATTTAATTCTAGATTAGACAGTTTTAGGAGCGAAGGGAAAACCTACTAAAGACACCCTCATATTGCATCATTTGTATTATTAGCAAAAATTATCAATTGAAGAGAGCATAGGAGAGTAGAGAGCTCTGTAGAGTAAAAAACCCATGTACAGAAGTTCTGGATTAATACAAAGATCTTTAGTCTAGAGTCATGGTGTTCAATTGCTTTCTATGTTTGCACATGCTGATTGATATATGCTTGTTTACTCTCTGTTATGCATTTGCTTTGATGCATGAATGTATTTCATATTTAATGGTTGAAGACTAAGAGAGAGAGAGAGTAAGAGAATGAGTTTCAATTGTTTCTCTATTTGAGCCAGAATTCCTGCAAGGAGTGCAGTGAAGTGTCTGCAAGGAGTGCATTGACAAGGGTTCATAGTTTCATCTCTAAAAGCTCAGTAGAGATAACAATTATTCTCATTTTCCATAGAAGTGCAGGTGGAGCACAAAAATCATGCAATATGTGCCCAGGTTGGTTGTAAGTTAGAAATTATCGACCCAGGGGAGAATTGAAGGGCTGCTGTTGAAAAGAGAGTGCGCAGAGTCTAAGAATTCAAATACTTGGAAGTATTTGAATGGTTGTCACAAGGAGTGTGTGGAAGAGTCTTATTGAAGACTCGAGTTGTGGTGAAATCTCAAAAGAGTTAGTGCCTTGAAGTGTTGGAAGAAGGCGCAGTGACATTGTTTGTAGGTGGACAAGTTTCATGAAAGAATACCTGTTCCATTTCACAGGAGTTGTCAAGGAGGAATCGGACGATCGGAATTCTCTGTGGAGAATTTGTGAAGTCCTGAGAGCCATCAGATATTGCAGAGGAGCAAGGAGGGTTACGATGAGGGTTTTTTTTTTTTTCTAAGTTAATCTCAGAAGAGATAGAGTCGTAGGATCTGAGCCAACAGGGGCCATTGGATCATTCACGTAATCTCATTTCGGGGTTTCACGATTGGGAGAACCGAAAGTCTTGCAACGAGATTCACGAAATTGCGAAGTGTGAAGTCCCAAAAGGAGCGAAAGTTTTTAAAGATTTTGGACAGTGGAGAGTGGACAGGTGGGATACCCATCGACATAGAGGTCAGACCTTCATTGACCATTTCGGGGTTTCTTGGGTTGAAGAACTGAAAGTTTAGCATCAGGATTCGTGAAATCGCGAAGTTTGAAATTAGAAAAAGGCAGGAATTTTCATTGTGGGCTAGCACTGGGAACATGTCAGAATTCGACATTTCAAGTTTCTGCAGTTGGAGAGTCGAGGCTTTTGTCCCAAAAGTCCCGAAGTCGCCAGTTGCGGTAGGGAGTAACGAAGAGTTCGAGATCTCAACACTTTGGGTGTCGAGATACAAAGGAGGAAACGCTTGGGGAATGAAGTCACGAAGTGTCGAACATATGCATGAGAGACACGTGTCAGAACCACAAGGTGGGCCTGGGTGATAGACATGCAGACACGTGTCACCTAGTGGAAGGAGTCAACACTCCGTTGACTTCTCGCATATCGGGAATTCGTGAGATAAGATGATGTGAGCTCGACGCTACAGCTCGTGAAGTGGCGAGTAGCGAGGGGTGCTAGTGATAGGCCTAGCCAGTGGTCACGCACGGAGGGAGTTGACATAAGGGAGCCATACCCATATCGACATTTGAGGTATCTCGAGATTGGAAAGGAGAAGTCGAGAGCTTCGACTCGCGAACTTGCGAAGTCGCGAAGTTGCAACAAGGACTTTGGGGTTAGGCCCTTGGTCATAGCGTTGTGGTCTCTTGGGAAAGGTGGAGCTCGCGCCTAGTGTTGTTCGCACAGGGGAGCTTCCGAAAGGACCTTTGGATCGATTGAAAGAATATTCCAGCAGGGAATCGAAAGAGTCGATTCGGCTCAAAGGAGACAAAGAACGATCTTGTGAGTAGACTTCGGCCTAAGGTGCAGGGGAGGTCTGCATCAATTATTTACCTTCTAAAATCTCTTAAACTAATTTGACTACTTTGACCCTTTTGGGCTTTTAGATGACATTAGAGGGTCCTCCAACTTTGTAAAGCCATAACTCTCAAACCGTGAGGAGTTATCTAACGTTCCACATACCACCGAAAATGGAATGATAAGAAGTATCCATATAGGATAGTTTCAATGACAAATTCACTGATCTTAATCTCATTGTTCCACAAATAAGAATGGGTTCTCTAACCATACTTCTAGGATAACACAATCTGTAAAGTTTCTTCCCGTGAGGGATTTCAACATAAGGGGACAACTTTGGAGTTCATCCATTTCTACTTATTATCAACCATGACAAGACAATAATGAGTCATCTTTACATCAAACAATCTTGGGTCCATTACCCAACCTTTGTGCTACAGGGCTTTCTTCAAGGGTTGACATGAATGACAACCAACATTAATCAACACTTTTTGTGCACACTTCACTTCTCCTTTCTGCATGCAATTCAATGGTCATTTCTACATGTAATTCAATTCTCCTTTCTCCTCACCTTCCTATTTCTTTCTTCGTTTCTGTGACATTTTTTTTATTCATCTATTTTTTTTTTCTAATTTGACTCTTTGAATCAATTCCTGATTCAGAACTTTAGGCCTCCTATCTCTTCAAACCTCTTTTTCCTTCTCTCTCTCTCTCACTCTCTTTTAGTATAATATAGATACTATAGTACACATACTGCACACTCAGGCTATTGTGTATAAGGACGAATGTCTCTATATAGTTTTAGTCGAATATAGTTGACCAGTCCTTCCATGATTTCCCCGTTAAATTTCTCCAACTAAATAACACCTTCCTTTATCACAAATATTATCACATACAGACCCAACCAGTGCATTCGAAACTTTCCAAGGTGCTGCAAAAATTTACTATCATAGAGAAAAACTAGGTATCCCATATGGGACTTCTTTTTTTAAATATGTTTATCATTACATGTCATTTTGTGTTCTTTCTGAACCTCTTGATGAAATCCTGCAATGAAGCAGTCTTCCTCTAGCTCCACTACCTTTGACCATCTTTTCTCTATTGCGCATGAATCTGTGAGATCAGTCAGCGCAATAGTGCACAAAATATGCACAATGAACTCCATGGGAATAACTTCTTCGTGACCATATACTAATTGGAATGATGTTTTTCCTTTCAAATTCTTACATGTGGTCCAATATGCCCATAGTAATATAGGAATCCTCAGGTTCTAGTAATATCTATTAACATTACATTTTCTTCATCAACACATGCTCTAGGATCTTGTTAAATGCTTCCACTATTCCATTTTCCTTAGGGTGATAAGGTGTGCTCTTTTTGTGATAAATATGAAATTCTTATGTCAGAGAAGCAATTTTTTTATTTAAAGAATGGGTCCTCTGATCACTCATAAGGATTCTTGGACATCCAATTATTGTAACAAAAACTAAAATACAAACCGTGAATCAGTCTCCAAGCTGCAATCTCTAATAGGTTCTTCTTCAGCCCATTGGTTCAAGTAATCTATCACAGTGATTATATATCTTTCTCCTGACCTTTTTGTTAGTGGGTTGATCAATCCAATAAAATCAAATGCCCATTTATCAAAATCCTACAACGTAACTTGTGGTATTAAAGGAATCTCATCTCTTCTGGATGGATTCCCAACTCACTGATATTTATCACGGGTTTGATAGAACTCAACATCCTTATGAAGGGTGGGCCATCAAATTCCTACATGAAAATTTTTCTGAGCCATCTCCAATACACATCGCTCAAGAATCCCTATATAGGCCTCTTGTTATCCAATACACATCGCTGAAGAATACCATCTGTTCCTGACTTATACAAACTACCTGCTACAAGATGATAATCTGTTTCCTTTACTACTAACTATTTATTTTGCATATTTGTAAAGTCGGGTGGGGCTACTCCTGTGATAAAGAAATGGAAAATATTTGCAAAGTAATCATTGACCATTCATACTGCGAATAAGTGCACAACTAATAGATTGTTATCAACCTTTCATGCATCTTCCCTTGTTAATATGGGCAAAAAATGGTCAATTAATGCATTTAATTTTCTTGGTTTCATAATCATTTCAAAATCATACTCCTGAAATAACAACAACCATCTGCCTATCTTCCCCCCCAACATTGGATTATTGACTAAGTATCTCAACAAATAATGATCCATGTACATCTTAAAGTGTGATCCCATAAGATAATTCCTAAAATTTTGTAGTGCATACACCAATACCAATCCTTCACACTCATTAGTAATGTAATTCTATTAAGTAGTCAACAATTTTCTGCTGGAAAATGCAATGGGATGATCCAAACCTTCTTCCCCTGGCTAATCTAGAACTACACCTAACGCTATAATAGATGATGCATCTATGTGGACATGGAATTCCTTCTTCCAATATGGAAATACTAAAATTGGTTCAATAACCAATTTCTGCTTCAAGATATCCAAACTTTGCTTACATTCCTCATTCCATTGAAACTTTTCCTCCTTCTTCAGAAAATTTTCCACTGGGGATGTGATCTATGTTTATCCCCTAATAAATGTTTTGTAGTACCCCGTATGACCCAATGTTGCTCGCATTTTTCGCACTGAATTAGTTGGTGGAAAATTAACAATAACAACAATCTTCGCAGAATCAACCAAAATTCCTTGTTTACATATTACATGACCCAACATGATACCAAATGGTGCACAAAAAATACACTTCTTCAAGTTCAAGGAAATATAGAAATGTCTACATCTATCCAACATCAAGCACATAATTTCAATATGGTCCTTCAAAAAACTGAGCACTATCCAATATTCCAAGTATACTTCTAGGAATTATGAATAAATTCTTTAAAAGTCATGGCAACAACTTGGGAAAATGTTGCTGGCGCATTTTTCAATCCAAAAGGCATGTCTGTTTACTGATAACTTTCCAATTATATCACAAATGTTTTCTTATGCCTATCCTCCTGCGCAATCTTAATATGGTGGTACCCACATAATCCATCAGTGAATGAGTAAGCTTCTTTTCCTCCTACATTCACCAAAAAAAATCTGTAAATGGGGTAGGAAATGGGTCATGTAAGAAAGAATCATTCAATTTCCACCGATTTTTCGTATCCTGAATCACCATCAGACTGATCCATTCTGACTCTGTGATAGGTTCAATAATACCAACTTCCAACATCCTATCTATTTATTCTTTCACTTTTGGCTTATATACTGGGTTCAATCGGTACGATATTTTCTTCACTGGATTGGCATTTGGTTTCAAAGGGATCCTCATCTCCCCTATCTCCCCAACAATCCATTTTATTTATGAAAATGTAGTTGGGAACATGTCTTGGTATTCATGCAGTAAATCAACAATCTTCTCAACAATTTCTTATTCTAATAATCTCCAATGTGTGAGAACTTAGGATTACCCTTCATAACAATATTCACCTTGCATATTTTAAATGACGTTGCATATGCGACAAATTCGATCTCGGGACCCTCTACTGAGAACTCTCCTTCGGTTTCTGGAACTTTCAAATTTCCTGGGTCTTTGTCCTCCTGGTCTTCTCCAACAATGTTATAGCATTCCAAAACCTCTCGAATAGTCACATAAGATCTAGGAGCACTACAAAAGGGTATTGGTCCTATTGAGTCTTATGATGTAAAGATCTTGTTTTTAATAATTTCCAAAGTTGTGTCAACCGAAGGGGCATCATATTCAAAATTTAAAGTTACCTTGAAGTTTCGAGTCAAATATTCCCAGCTTGTTGTTCCTATATGTACTTCTAGTTCTATATACCAGTTTTTTGGGATTGTATCCAAAGTGTGTATAAAAAAGTGCATCCATTCCCTCTTAGGTAATGAGCTCCATGTCATGATGCACAATGTGAGATGATTTGTAGGACTAATCAATCCAATACAGTTCTATGTAGTATATTTAGTTTCTATTTTGAACCTGACTTGTAATAGCCTTTGACATTCCTGTTAATTATCTATTCTATCCTTATGTGAAACCATATATATATATATATATATATATATATATATGTTAGTCCATCATACTTCGGGGGATCACATGATCCGTATTTTATGAGTAGAACGAAATGAGTACAGATTATTAAAATATGTTTAACACAAAATAACAAAGATACAGTAAAATTGGTTTTCTATTCAATAAGGAAATAAGATTATACTGTAAAATGCAACAGAAAACAAGCTTGTTGGAATGGTGGTGGATTATCTCTGAGAAGATATGTGATGACTGCAATCATTTGCAAGAAGATGGTTACAATGAGACTCTAAAGGGATTTTACAATAAACAAGAATGTCAAAAACCCTAGACATCCAAAAACCTAACCCTAGGAGATGAAGCACCAAAAGTCACGTGGGCCTCGTTTGGGTAAGTTAGTGCATCAACTTCCTGATGTCGTAACTTTTGCATATGATTTATGTTTTAGGCGCACGATAGCCCATTGGAAAGGTCTAACTGAGAATAAAAAATTTCGACTAGCCCACATCAGTGCCTCTGACATTCAGCTAGGCCCCAAATCCCCAAAAAACATCGTTTAGGGCCTCAAAATGACCCTGAAAGTTTGGAACCTGAAAAACTGCTGAAAAAATGCGAAGGTGGAAAACTGTTTTTGAGGCAGTGGAATAGGTGGGTGGCCACCAATATCCACCTGGATCAATCATCCCTCCTTAGGAAGAAATGGTCTCCATTACGTTGAGTTCCCACATCAGATGAGGAAATTTCTGCCAAATTTGGCCCCGGGTGAGCCACTTGCCTTGGTGCAGGAGCTGCCCTGCTTTGACGAATCGATAAAGCTGGATCCTTTTCTTTCGAGTTCCCTTTATCTGTGTGTCCACAATATGATCACTAGATTCATTTTGCATGTAGTCAAGGTTGATATATGTTAGTGTCAACTTCTCTGCTAGCTCTGAGGTGTCCAATAATGGTGGGAAATATGGCCAAAGGAGAGCCAAGTTGAAGACTGGATGCAGAACAAGGAAGGGGAGAATGTTGAGCTCAAAATAATTGTCACCCACCTGAAACTTATGTGGCACTTGATGTTGATCATGTGCTTATTTCACTTGGAATTAGACTTCTATAGAATAACTTGAACCTATTGGAGGATGTGTTGGATCTTCTCAATGAACCGGGTGTCTTTTTCAGCTTCTGGTGGATCAAGGGAAAATTCGGCTGAGGTGGTTGCTAGGGGTAGTGCAACATCCATGGGGGCCAATGGTTGGAATCCCAACCCCACCTGAAAGGGGTTGTGGCCAGTTGATCTATGAAGGGCTCGGTTGTAGCTATGCTTGACATAGGGAAGACTCTCATCCCATGTGTGGGGGTGTTTTGAATTTTACATGTGCAGGATATGTACGACCATCCGGTTGATGACCACAGTTTGGCCATTTATCTGGGGGTGGAAGGCGGTGGATTTGGTGAGCTTGGTATCCAATACTTACTAGAGGCTTGACCAGAATGAGATGAGGAACCAACTGTCACAATTTGAGATAATGGTTTATGGGATCCCAAAATGTACACATACTCATTCAAAGAAGATCTTGGCAGTGCCTTCTGCTATGATGTTCTTCTTATAGGCGGCTAGAATCGCCATCTTGGAAAAGTGATCAAAAACCACAAAAACATAGTCATTTCCCCTCTTGGTGGATGGGAGGCCTGACATGTATTCTATTGAGATAGATTCTCATGACCTATTAGGATTAGGCAGAGGGGCGTACAGGCCCTATTTCTTAGTGGTTGGTTTGGGAATAACTTTGAACAATTGATAGGGGGGGGGGTGAATTAGTTTTTACTGTGCTTAAACAATTATGCCCATTTTAAACTCTTTATAGAACACTCAATAATGATCACAATAATGCAGGGAAGTAAGAAATAGAATATTCAACATCAATCACACACATGAAATTTACAGAGACAAATATTTCCCGAGGAAACCCATAAAGGGAAAAACCTCTTCTTCTTGATATGATAAGTATCTTTATTTTCTGTACATTATCATTCTTATGAGCTCCAACTCCTCTTGAGACTACAACCTCTTTTTTACAGGAAACAACTTGCTGAGAGAACCAACTCTCTAGTTTCTCTAGCACCCACTAGAAGGAAGCACCAAATCCTTGAGTGTTCCAACACCAACCGGATGGAAGCACCAACTTCCAGTCACACGGGCACCAACATGTGTAACAAAGAACAATAATTCTCCCTTGCACCACCCTTCCAACCTGGTTTTTTCTGGATGCAACTAGATGGAAGCTACAACTCCCTATGTTCAAGCACCCACTTGAAACTCTGAGGACAATAGTCATCCCTAGCACCTCCCTAGCACCATGATTATAAAAACTTCCTTATTGAAACTTATTACAGTGATAAAGTGTTTGTCAAAGGCTTACCAGTCTCATCACTGTTATGCTACACTACTCTACTTTGCCTGTGCGCCTCGACTTTCTCTTCCTCTCTCAGATATACATTTTTTTTCTATGTCTTTCTTCTACACTTTAGGCTTTGTGTATTATTTCCATTCTATGCACTACCCCTCTTCTTTGCATTCCAGCTGCTACACACAACATGCTTCTACCCGCATGAATAACTCTCAACAAAAGAAACCATATATTCTATGTTCTGCGTATATTTATCATGCCAATTCCTCTGCCAGATCATACACCTAACTCTTCATTCTCTTTGGTGATCATGCTAAGTCCGTTCTTCATCAGTGGCCGTTATCCTAAGATTCTTTGGCTTCTCTGGCAGTTACAGTCTTTGACGCTTTTCCATTTGTCAATTGTCTCTATGATGAGTCTTCATCCTACTAGTAGTTACCTCGAGAATCTTCAGCTCCTCTGGAAATCACCCTGAAGCTATTCGAATTCTATGGCAGATGCAATTAATCTGTTTTTGGAAGTTACAATCAGTCTGTTCCGGCAGTTACAGAGAGAACCTATGCTCGCTCATCCCTTTGGCACCTTTTCCCTTCCTGAGAAAAACTTCACAGTAAGCGCTATATTTTATTTCTAAGCCCCTTCCTTTTACATGACCATCGACACTGACCAAACTCCTATTCAAAATGTGCTTCTCGATATCCCAAACTCTGAAGTGGATCTTAGCGACGTGCTAGCTCCTCCCTCGATATGAACTTGGGTGATGATCTCATGTGACCACGCGATTCCGGGTGTGTCCAAAGGTGGTGTAGATAAAACTACTTTTCTCCCCACAATTTACCTCCAAATGCCACATACCCTTTCTCCAAAACCATGGTTTCAATTGCAGCCTGCTCGATTAAAATTAAGACACAAACATGTTCTATCCCTGCAATGTGATGGGACCATCGATCTTACGATCTTGAGGATGCTCCTAAGTGGATGGATCATATTGGATGGTTTATTTCATGGAAACAAATCAATGGTAAGATTTGATCCTTACACTCATTTGTTCATTGTTCAATCTGACAGCTAGGACTTAATCAAACATTGACATGGATGGCTGTCAAAACTCTACCCTTCGGAACTTTGGGATTTCATATTTTCAAACTTACACTATCCTTCCACTGTACTATGAACAATGGTTGAGAATACACCCAAAGTGATATTTCAGATTAGATGACTCATATCCTTGTTGAGGTGGTTTGCTAATGTGGGTGAGACGTGTAGGCGGTGTAGTGGAGAGTGGATGAAGAGCGCGGTAGTGGAGTGTCACATGTAGTGGGTAATGGAGTGTGATGTCAGAGCGTGAATGTGGTATGTATGAGTGGTTTGGTGGTTTACTTGGAGGGGGGGTCCGGCGATAAGTTGTAATGAGTGAGGGGGGTTTGAGTTAACAGAAAGGTGACACGTATGAGGGTCCCATAAGGAAAATACCACCAAATCGGACCCCCCCAATGGTTAAAGGAAGAAATCTCAGGGGGGGGAAATATGCCCTGTTGACCATAGATATGATTCCCCAATTCTCGAACACTGAGATTAACATTCCCTTTACCCAACTTATCCTGTGCTTCCACTTTAGAATTATCTAACAACTGCGATCTTCTTCGGATGATCCGATGTTTGAGAATGTATTTCGGCTCTCTGGGTCTCCGGACTTCGGAGATTTCAATTCTCAAACTGAATTCTTGAAGTGAGATTTTTCCAGAGAGTAACATCCTCACATATTTATACTGAAAATGAATGAAGTTCATTGGATCAAGATCTTAGATCAACGTCATGATCTTTCTGCAATGCATCTCTTCTAGCTTATCCTGTCATTCCACTTAGAATGATCCAATGACTGACGAAAATTCAGGTTTGATCTGACGACTGACGGGTATTCAGATAATCAAATTATCAACTCTTTAGCATAGTTTAACTTAGCCTTCAATTAATTCGATCCGATGGTCGACATATATTTGGGTGATCATGATGTTAGATCTCGGCCCTTTCTTATCCTATCCTTCCACTAATTCAATCAAACGGTCATCACATTTTATCTAGATCTTATGGTCCACATTCATTTCGGATTTCGAGCTTCAGGTAATTCAACTTTCAAGTTGCCAATTCTTCCGAAGTGAGATTGTTAAGCCCTAATATTGGCCCATTACCCCTTAATTGGGGCATATTAGATTAGTAATGTTATTTTATTTATGTCGTCTTTAGGCCATTAGTTGTAATTATACCTCCTAGTCTC